>JAJOZX010002855.1:485000-550000 GCA_023014485.1 Bathynomus jamesi
GAACGCAACCTAGAGGAGACTGGGAAAGGCGGGTGTGTTACTAAAACCTTCCCTGTTTCTTCCTTAATGCGTATACTAAATTTGGTGCATTGAGGGTTGAATTAAACTGAGAAAGGGAACACGTCTTCGATTGAGGCAGATCTTTTGATCTTTTGGAGTGGGCAAAATGTGTGCAGGAATTAAGTTAGAATCGTTATCCGTAAACTGAGTAAATCCTTTATATGAGGCTTCATTTCGGGAACGGAAGTTTAGTGTGAAGTTATCACGGTCGGCCAAGATTGGGTGAACGGTGTTTCTCGCAGTTAGTTCTGCCACCCTGTTCACCATTCTTTTCGAGAACGCCCTCTCATCAACTCAGTCGTGGAATCAACTTTTCCATTCATTCTTTTGGATTTATTACCGTGTGCTACAAATATTCGGTGACGGGAAAAATTTCGATAATTTGCATAATTAATTCATTTTGACCTCAATTGTTATTTTAGGAATTGGTGAGCATTCACTATATCCTTATACGGTGTGTAGACGCGGAGGATTTCGCGACCCCCTCCGCCGGCTCAGCGAGTACCCTACAACGATACGATAGAAAGAATTTTCCATATCAAAGTAAAACTTAGATATGAGTCATCATTCGGACTTCGGTTATAACTTATATTCGTTATTGTAATTAATTTATAGTAATGCTTATCTTTATATAAAAAAAACGGAACTTTACGCAAGAAATTATTAATAAAAAGGTAACTAACTATGCTTATATAAAATGCTAAAATTAATTAATTAATAAATTAAAGGTTCCATATTCCACACGGAAGACGCAGTGAGGTGGAACCAGAAATTGAGGTCAAACTATAAAAAAAATATAATAAAAAACAAAAACAAAAGAACAGACTCTTAAATTTATAATTATAGCAAAAAATATTCATAGAATACTTAACTGTAAAGAGAGAGAGAGAGAGAGAGACGCACACTACATATATATATATAATAGCATTACGTCCTTTAATATGAAACTCATGTGATAATATGAAAATGAAACAGGTGCTCTATATATCGCAACAAATGTACACCATTTAGGAATAAGTGTAGCTGCATGTCTACTTCGATAAATACTGTGTTTGGTGTGACACAGTAAGAGAGGCGATTGCGTCATCATTAAGTAGGTTTCGATTTGGAAGTCCCAGGTTTGAACACTTAGCTCAGGGGCAGGTGCATGGAAGAAGTACCGAGCAGTAAGTAGGTAATAAGCAGTTAGTAAGTAAGATAGTATAATGTTTGCAGTTTTTATATCGTTAGAATAAATGTTGTAACATCTAATTCTGTGTAACGGTATATATATATATATATATATATATATATATATATATATATATATATATATATATATATATATCACCCTCATACTTACCACATGGACAGTGGCATATGACAAGCATTACTATGATTTGTATGTGTCGTAACTAGTATAAAACTACAGTATAACCATGTTACAATCATCGTATTTGCCTGTTCAAATTACTGTATAACTTAATTACGACTACCTATAGATAAAGTCGTGTAATGACATTTGTCCATCTTGTGGAATGAGTGAGTCATGGCATGTGCATGGTGTGTCTGATTCACAAGGTCAAATAACCGACAACATTTTCACTTAAAAATTAAAAGAGAAGAAAAATGTATCTATTTTGCCTTTTTGTAAAAAGAAAAAGTAAATAATATTAATTAGTTGGGGAGCGAATTTGCGAAAGATATTATGTAAAAAAATTATATTTCAGGTATGTTTAGTAAATCTAGATTCACTATATATATATATATATATATATATATATATATATATATCACACACACACATCTATATATATATATATAGTCACCGGCTTTAGTGACTGTAGACGACTAGACACCGCACATCTCATACAATTGCACTGTTGGTAATCATGCAAGTAGCTTTTGGTGCAATATTGTTATACGTATACTATTTCCTAAAATCGTTAATTTCATTGAAATGATTAGGGGAATAAGTATTGTAGAAACTGCTTTATAATTATTGCGTGACACTGTTGGTTTAAAAAATACGATACATTCTATGCTCTTTTAATTATTATGCAAAAATATATAAATAAGTAAAGTGATTTTGGATTTGTCACTCTTATCTGTTATAGTAAACAAAATTACAGTTTCAAGGCCAAGGGGGAATGCGCTGTTGAATTTTGACACGATACGTCAATTCATTTTTAGTAAATTGAAAAGTTTCTGATGTAGAAGTAAAATATTGTGATTTTTACTGATACGGTTGAAATATTGTTCTTAAACTTGAAATGAGTTACCATTCTTAACGGGCTCTATATGACAACCATATTATCGTTATATTCAACAAAATATAAAAAATCTGGCAACATCTGACAATTTACGTTCAATTTCTGCCGCCAATTTTAAAAATGTTGCAAATTAGCCGCATAATTTTATAAATTGTCGGCTTGGCTTTTCAACAGAAGATTATATTATTAAGCCCACATTTTACTGTTTTTAAAGTTATTTAAAATTATTACGAAGTAAGATCAACATTTATAATGTATCTCTGTAGAAATATTATCGCAGTGAACAATTTGCACGGTATGTATATTCTGTAATCTGTTACATTAACATATACATCGACATATGCACACAACAGTTAATTAATGGTTTAGTAAACAAACAAACAAACCAAAATGGAAGTAATTTTGATCGTTTTGTTACTTAAATAAGTTAAAAACTAAGAAACATTTTGCATATGAACGAAAGGGAAATTTCTAATAATGTTGAAAAAGTTAATGAGGGTATGAGAGTATGCAACCTGCTGCGAGATTGACAGGTAGGAACCCGCACATCAGAAATTGAAAGTAGAGTAAAGAGCAAGCTTATCTAAACATGTTAATAGCCCAACTGAGTTCATAATTCAAAATAAATATTTAATCTTAGTATGGATAGACTATCAATTAAATTAAGTGGTTTTCGAAATGCCTATCAGTTTTATTGTTTGTACAAGGCATTTAGTATTATTATTAATTATTATTACTACTATCATTATTATTACAATATTATAAATTTTATAAAGGGGGGCTTGAAAGGATATATATATATATATATGCAGGGTGGGTAAAAAAAGTGACCCCTTAGAGGTAAACTGTGATATTAAAAAAAGTGGATCAGTGAAAGAAAGCCACCCCAGCCTTCTTTAGTTAGCTTTATAAGATTAACTAACGAAAATATATTATTACTACTATCATTATTATTACAATATTATAAATTTTATAAAGGGGGGCTTGAAAGGATATATATAATATATATATGCAGGGTGGGTAAAAAAAGTGACCCCTTAGAGGTAAACTGTGATATTAAAAAAAGTGGATCAGTGAAAGAAAGCCACCCCAGCCTTCTTTAGTTAGCTTTATAAGATTAACTAACGAAAATATCACGACGTAACCTAACTAATCGTTAGGTCAACTGTACGCCCTTGACGATTAGTTAGGTTAGGTCATTATATTTTCGTTAGTTATCCTTATAAAGCTAACTAAAGAAGGCTGGGGGTGGCTTTCTTTCATTGACCCAAAAAAGTAAGGGGACTAGAGTTCCCAAACTTCATAGATGCTTACCTTAGCATGTTGTTCGTCTTAATTGAGAAGTTGCTCGATGTGTCCCCCTTCCTGCTCAACGCATGCCTCCAAACGTGGACGCCACTGATCAATACACCTGTTTACATATCGTTGAGACACCTCCCAGCCGAGCAGAATTCTTTAGCGTAGTTCATCTATATCTCTTATATTGGTACCAGAGATGTAAACTTTGGACTTCAGGGCTTCTCAATCACCATAATCTAGTGGTGAAAGATCGGGGCTACGAGCCCGCCACATATTGGGTTCGATAAAATCCGGTATTTCGTTCTCAAGGAATGTGACAGTTTGGCGTGCTCTGTGAGCAGGGGCTCTATCTTGTTGGAAAGTATATTTTTCACGCTATCCAACTGATATTCGACGAATTAGTGGTGAAAGATATAGCTTCCAACAAGATGGAGCCCCTGTTCACAGAGCACGCCAAACTGTTACATTCCTTGAGAATGAAACACCGGATTTTATGAGCCCAATATGTGGCCGGCTAGTAGCCCCGATCTTTTACCACTAGATTATGGTGTTTGGGAAGCCCTGAAGTCCAAAGTTTACACCCCTGGTACCAATATAAGAGACATAGATGAACAACGCGAAAGATTTCTACTCGGCTATGAGAAGGTGTCTCACCGATATGTAAACAGGTGTATTGATCAGTGCTAAGGTAAGCATCTATGAAGTTTGGGAGTTCTAGTCCCCTTACTTTTTTTAATATGACAGTTTATCTCTAAGGGGTCACTTTTTTTTACCCACCCTGTATATAACCTTGCTTTGCTTCCTCGCGAATTGTTCATTTTGACGAAGGTTAAGTTTGTTGCTCTACCTAAGACCTACAGCTTAACGTGGAATCCGAACCACGACCCACCACGGGTGGGCAGAAATTACAAAGTCCTCGCCAGGACTCAATCTCATGACCTCCCGAATCCCGATCAGTAGCCCAGCGTCTTAATCACTAGGTTATCCAGGGTAGCCATTTATCTACCAACCAATTTTACTGTATGGAAGGATGAACAGCTAGGTTTGCTGCGCGCCGCCTGCCGTCTCCGGGTATCGAATACGGGGCCGGTGGATTCGTACTCAGCGACGCTAACCACTACACCATCTCGGTACAAAACGATGACGATAACAATAGACAAAATCTTATGCTGATAAAATTATAAAAACAAGCGTTAAAATTGAACTAAATTACAGCACAAGGAATTGCGAACGTAGGATAATATTTATATACATAATGCATCGCTCTCAATGTCACTTTTGATTACTATTCCTAACTCGTTTTCTTGTTTACGCCGAGTTCTGTTTGGATACTGAACAAGCTAACTATATATATATATATATATATATATATATATATATATATATATATATATATATATATATTACTGTCTTTATAACCCTAGTGCATAATTTTCAGTAGCAAAATGTACCGCGAGTGTGTGTTGCCTTCCCGAGATAACAAATGATTGTTGTTGTTGTTTAGCCGATCAGCCCACCCTGATCGAGCAAGTCGGCGGCACGCAGGTAACCGATCGCCCTCTCCGGAGTGTACTAGAGGTTCAGCGCACTAGTGATGTTGTGTTGTGTTCGTTGTTGTGCTAGAGCGGTACAGTCTGTCATAATGTGTTTAATTGTTTGTCGTGTGTCCTGGCACAGGTGGCAGGTGTCGTCTGTGGAGTTGTCTAGTCTGTGTTTATATGTCCGTAAGTTGGGGTGATGTCCACATCGGAATCGTACTAAGTTAACTCGATCCGATCTGCTCAGGCTGATCTCTGACCTGTTAATGGGTGACGGCTTCGCACCTAGGACCGCATTCGGACCGAGTCGTGTCAGTGCTTCGTGGGTTAATTAAGTGTGTATGTATGTGTTTTCTGTACTGTGTAATGTCTGTGGGGCGTGGTATGGAATGGAGTATTTGGTTATAATGTCTTTCTGGTGTTACCTTAATGGTGCGAGGTGTCGGTGCATGATTGTACATTTGGTGGCAAGGGTGTTGTGGGTTGTCGATGCTGCCATGAATTGTGTTCCCCTCACGTCTAAATGTTCCCTAACTTTCAGTATTTTTGTTTTTGTGTGCAGGTGTTCTATTGGTGTTGTTTGAGTGCATCCTGTAATGATAGGAAGTGCGTTGTTTTGTATTGTCTGTAAGGTGTTTATGTGTGTGTTTGAGATAATGGGTGCCCAGCATGGGCTAGCATAGTCCATAACTGAGCGAATATATTGTTTGTATATGAGTGATATTGTTTCCTGCTGGTGTCCAAAGTTTGTGCCTGTTAGTACCCTAAGCGTGTTAAGTCTTGACATACATTTGTTTTTAATGTCCTGAATGTGGTTTGCAAAAGATAATGATGTGTTGTATGTGGCCCCCAAGTATTTTGGTCCTGTGAGTGTGTGGAATGTTGGTGTTGTTTAGTGTAAGCTGTGGAGTTATCTGGTGTGCTTTTGTATTGCTTGTAAGCAAGGTGATGGTTGATTTTGTGGGCGCTACTTTGAGTCTATTGTGTGTGAGCCAGTCTTGTATACTGTTTATGTATGTTTGTAGGTTATTTGTAGCGGTGTCGATGTTGTTGTGGGTGGATGTTAAAGTGATTTCATCTGCATATGATGATAAGGTAAGCTTGTTATCTATGGGTGCTGGAATGTCATGCGTGTATAAGTTGAACAGTGTTGGTGAGAGAACAGAGCCTTGAGGGACCCCGTTCGGAAAAAGCTTGTTTTTGGATGACTTGCCATCAAATGTGACATGTGAGTATCTTCCTGAAAGATAGTTGCTCAGCCATCTTTTAGTGTTATTGTGCATGTTTGTGTTGAGTATTTTGTTTATGAGAGGGAAGCGTGGGATAGCATCAAATGCTTTACTAATGTCTATTGTTGCTAATAGTGTACGTTGAGCTGGTCGTCTGGAGTTGATGCCATCCATGATGTGCTGCGTGAGGTTAGTGAGTAATGTCGTGGTTGAGTGGTGAGGTCTGAATCCATGTTGAGTAGGCGATAGTGGTATGTGTGGGTTGGTGATTTGTAAGATTAGTCTTTTTGTTACTTTGGAAGGTGTGCATAATAAAGTAATGGGTCTATAGGGAGCTGGTTCTATTGGATTTTTGTTTGGTTTGAGTAGTGTAATAATTTTACCTTGTTTCCATAACACAAATGATGTATATACCTGCTCCAATCATAAACACATTCATACCATATCATATTTATATATATATATTATATATATATATATATATATATATATATATATAATATATATATATATATATATAATATATATATTAGGGTGGCCCAAAAATTAACTGAAAAAATAAAAGTTTGAATTGCTATTCTCCACAGGGCTATTCCTGTTCCATATCACAAAAGAAGCCTTCATGCAAAAAATCAGGAAGATCGGATAACTGGGATAACTTATTTAATGGGTAATGACACAAATTTGCATTGGGAGGCGTTTAAAGAAAGTTTTATGAATAATGAAAGGGAGTTTATTCCTCGTAAGCCCAAGCGCGCTAGAAATCATGGTAGGCCCAAGTGGTGGACTAGGGAAATAGGCGAGTTCATAAACGAGCGTAACAGAGCGTATAGACTTAATAAGCGCAATGGCACGGCAGCTAACTTTAATAGATATATCGAGCTTAGACGTCAGGTTAAAAGATCAGTTAGGAATGCTAAGCGTAATTTAGAGATACTTATAGCTACGGATAGTAAACATAATCCAAAAAAGTTTTTTGAATACGTCAATAATCGTAAGCTAATAAAAGATAACATAGGCCCTCTAGTGGATGTTAACGGCGCTTTGGCTTCTGACGCTCAGGCGATGGCGGTTATTTTCAACAACTTTTTTGCGAGTTTTTACCGTAGAAGACGTAAATAATGTCCCCGACGTGGACGATATCGTTCCATTTAGTAGCGAGATTATTTTGGATGAAATAACTGTTTACGAGGGTGAGACTGCGCATTATATCGATAGGCTAAAAGTTAGCAAGGCTCCAGGCCCTGACGCTTTTTATCCCAGACATTTGAAAGATTTGAAAGACGTTATCGTAGGCCCCTTAACGAAAATTTTTAATCAGTCACTCGAAACGGGGATTATTCCTGAAGACTTCAAATTAGCTAACGTTACGCCTATTTTTAAAAAAGGCGACCGCAGAGTAGCTAGCAATTATAGGCCCATTAGCTTAACGTCAATTGTCGGTAAACTTTTGGAATCCGTAGTTAGGGATCGTATCATTGATCACTTAGAAAGAAGAGATTTGATTAATAGTAGTCAGCATGGGTTCGACCCCATAGATCTTGTTTAACTAATTTGTTAGAATTTTATAACGAAATAGTGCGCGAATACGATAGGCATAGAGCGGCTGACGTTATTTATTTAGATTTTAAAAAAGCGTTCGATACAGTTCCGCATAGGAGATTAATTGCGAAGGTTAAAGCGCACGGTATACGCGGTCAGGTATACGCGGTCGTGCTAGGAGACAGAGGGTCGTTGTTAATTGTAGTGAATCGGGGTTGTTGGATGTAGGTAGCGGTGTCCCACAGGGTTCAGTGTTAGGCCCATTGCTATTCATAATTTACATTAACGACATAGATGTAGGATTGACTAGTAACGTGTCAAAATTCGCGGACGATACTAAAATAGGCGGTAAGGTTGTTAACGAGGACGATAGAAATAGGCTCCAAGACGATGTAAATAGGATTATGGAGTGGACGGATAAGTGGCAGATGCAATTTAACGTAGACAAATGTAAAGTTTTGCATATAGGTTCTCGTAACAATAATTACACGTACACGATGGAGGGTAGAGAGTTAGCGAGCGTTGACGAGGAAGTAGATTTAGGCGTACGCATATCTAAAGATTTAAAGGTTAGGAACCAGTGCCTGGAGTCTTGCGCAAAAGCTAATAGGATGTTAGGCTTCATAGCGCGTAATTTCGAATTTAAATCGAAGGATATTATATTGCCCCTTTACAAGTCCCTAGTCAGGCCTCATTTAGAATATGCTGTTCAGTTTTGGTGCCCGTATTTGCGCGAGGATATTGATAGGTTAGAAAGGGTTCAGCGTCGTGCCACGAAACTAATTCCGTCATTGCGCAACAAGCCTTATGAAGATAGGATTAAAGAGTTAGACTTGCATTCACTCGAAACTATGAGATTAGGGGGGGAGCTTATTGAAGTTTTCAAAATCGTTAATAACATTGATAACGTAAATTTTGACAAACTGTTCACTTTCGATAATAGCAATACTCGTAATAACGGATTTAAGTTGCGTGGCAGACGTTTCATTACTAATATCGCTAAAAACTTCTTTACGTTTAAAGTAATTGCTAAATGAAATAATCTTCCCGCGTCAGTCGTTCACTCTACCAGCGTTAATGTTTAAGAACCGTTTAGATAGGCATTTTAAAAATATTAACGTTGTTTAAAATAAAAAAAAACAATTAGTAACAGGAGCTCTGGGGGTGGTGGTCGAGGATGAGTCTGTTGACGATTAATGCCAGTTTGTGACATGCCAGCGTGTGATGCCAGCAATAAAATAAAATAAAAAATTAGACCAACACGAACGTAGATGTAGCTCGTAGAGTAAACTAACCCACTTTTTGTTTAACTTTACCTACTTTTTTTCTCTTATCCTCTCCTTATTTGCATGTCTGTAACTCTCTTTACTTGCATGTCTGTAGTTTGCATGGTATGACTGAGTTAAGACTGTGTTTGCATGGTTTGTAAGCGTTCTTATTTTACTTCTTTTCATCTTTCATCCCTTTCCTATTCTCTCCGACTATTTTTCTGACTTGTCAGCAGTGGCCGGCGGATGATGATGGCGAGTCTTTTTTCTCTTTTTCTGAATGAATGTTAACCCATGAGTGATAGGTGTTGCTACTTACTTAACCCCTTATTTTCTTCTCTTAATCCCCTACTCTTTCCTTTCTCTCGGGCTAAACTTAGAGTGGATCTTAGGGTCTTTGTTAGCCTTAGCTTCTGTAGATTTGTAGAATATTTAGAGGTCGCGACCTCAAGGCAAAAATATCTAAATTCCGTAATTTCAGTAATTTTGGGTCACTATTATGTTCTACAATAAATATTTGCCGAGCAACGCCACTGTAGACTGTAAACCTATATC
Source organism: Bathynomus jamesi (assembly GCA_023014485.1). Lineage (NCBI taxonomy): Eukaryota > Metazoa > Arthropoda > Malacostraca > Isopoda > Cirolanidae > Bathynomus > Bathynomus jamesi. The sequence goes on from JAJOZX010002855.1 coordinate 494,744, forward strand.
CAAAGAATCACTATGATAGCAATGCATTCTTCCCACTAGCTCAGTTGGTCGCCAAGTCTCGGCAGGTGTAGACGTGTTTTTGTGTTCCAGCCATCTGGGTTACGCCGCGCAGTGAATCACACCAATAAGGCAAGTTAAACTTTTCACCAGTGGCAGACACTATGCTTAGTTTTTCTGTCATTCATTTACTGCACTGACCTTGAGAAGCAATTTGGAACAATGAATTGTTTATTAAAATTGTTAAAAATTGTTAAAAATTTAAAATTTATAAAAGTTTATTAAAATTGTTAAAATTGTTTGTTTTACGGGGTGTCAGGAAATGATTACCCCCCCCCCCCCTGTAGAGCAAAAACTAGAAGAGATAGATAAAAACCGGCGAGACCACTTGAAAGAGCGTTAAAATCTGAATAAAAACTATTATATTCTATTCCTGTGATTTTAATTCTTACCATTTTTTCCCCCACAGAAACCATGGCATCATCTATTTTGAACGATTCAGAGAAAAGCGAGTTCTTGACCGCATTCGAGCTGTCACATTTCGTGAAGCAAAGGAAGCTGGTGCAACTTTCATAACTCGACACTGGTGGCTGAGAGATTAAAAAGATCAGAAGACTTTGTCAAAAGGAATTGGAATAAGAATCCTGAAGATTGTGAAACAGAATTTCGAGGAGGAAGACCGGAGAAATTATCTCAAGAATCGAAAGACATTGTGCTTGCTGCATCACGGCGCCGAAAGAAGAGCTGCTCTGAGGTAGCGAAAGAGATACTTATCCGTCGTGGTAAGATAGTCAATCGGCAACTTGTGCATCAATTTCGAGTTCGCCAAGGCTTGAGTGCTTGGCATGAAATAGCTAAGCCACGGAAGAGTGATCTTAATATTGAAGATCGGCTATGGTTTTGTGATTATCTTGAGGAATGGACGGAAGACGATTTCCTTCACTTGGTTGTCAGCGATGAATTCTTCGTTTATGTCTCCAGAAAACCAAATTTTCAGAATGATCGGGTTTGGGCAACAACTCCTGATGAAGTCCCAGACGACCAGAAGTATCGAGAAATAGTAAAAAATCCAGCATGTGTGGGTGTTTTCATTATGTTCTCTATTCGGAAGTCATCTGGGTTATCAAACCAAGAAGAACCAGTTGGGATGGGCCTTATTTTCGAAATGTAATTTTAGCCCAACATGTAATTCCGTTTTTGAAAGACCCCGAGTGTGTTTTGGATGTTGAACAGGCAACCTTTCTTCACGACAAAGCCCCCTGTATGAAAGCACTTGCGACTCAACAACTGCTTAAGGACAATAACATTGATTTTTTCGGAAATAATGAATGGCCTGGCAATTCTCCCGATCTTAATGTCTGTGAACATGTCGGATCCATCATGAAGGATCGGGTGGAGTCCTTAATGCTGGAACAACCCATTCAGAATCGGTATTCAACAGAAATTATGACTGCAAAGATCAACGAAGTCCTTGAAGAAATGAGTCATGATACCGATCTCTTTGAGACACTTCTGGGATCATACCCCCGTCGATTAATGGCCGTCAGAGCTGCAAATGGGGGCAACACCCGATATTAAAACAAGTTTTTTTTATTCAAAATTAAACGCTCTTTCGCGTGGTTTTGACTGTTTTTTCTATTCCTTTCAGTTTCTTCTGTACAGGGGGGGGGGCAATAATTTCCTGACACCCTTTATATTCTACATAAAACATATGTATAGGTTCTTTAACTCTAATTTCCATTTTATCTTCCATTCCACAGGCCAAGACCATGACAACGACAAGGAGCAGTCCGAAAGTTTGGCTCCTGGGTAAGCTGGACCCGGACATCTTGGGATCTGGCCTGCCAACAAACAGGGCTATTCTCAGGAACTTCATGTTTCACCACCAGAAGGGATCCACAATCGGTGACAGTGCTAAGGCCACCACAGACAGAGCGCTCACAATCTGGGACAAGGCACGAATTCCGACCCAGCGGGTGGACTCCGGCGTGCGCAAGCTTCGGAAGCTCTGTGAAGAATGTTGTGGGTTGAAGAAAAACCGATTGAAACCGAAAGACGGGTGCTGAATCAAGGAAAGAAAATTCAAGGAGAATCTCACCAAACTATTTGACATCTCACAAAAAGACGCCCTCAGTATTATGACGGACGAAGAAGACAAACAGTTCCTGCGGATGCAACAGCAGGATCCCTCGAGCGCGAGTATGTCCAGGATCGACAAGACCTTGACGAACAAGGAGACTCGCAAGCGCCTCAGGAGTGATCAGGCCAGTGCTCGAAAGGAAAAAAGCATGTTGAGCGCCCAACAGGCGAATACGGCTGTTCCGTCTAGTTCCGCCATTGCTGACATCTGTAGCTCCTCCACATCGACGGAGTCCGAAGATGATTTCCAAGCTCCGTCAACATCCAGTCAAGATCAGCCAAGGAATAAAAAATCGAAGCAGACCATTGTGACCAAGGAAGTAGCCGCCGCGCTCGACCGAGTGAAACTCCCTGACCGTGCTGCCATGTTCGTCGTAGGAGCCGTTACGCAAACGCTCGGTCATGGCCTGGAGTCTGTGGCGCTATCCCAAAACACCATTCAGCGAGCGCGGGTCACCACTCGTGAGGCGATAGCAACTGCTCAACAGGCTGTTTTCTCGCCGGACAGCCCACTGCTTTTCCACTGGGACGGTAAACTGCTTCCAGATATCGCCGGCAATAAAAAGCTTGTGGATCGCGTCGCCATCTTAGTGACTGGTGGTGAAACAGAGCAACTTCTTGCCGTCCCTAAGATCGGCCGCGGCACGGGAGAGGAGCAGTGCAATGCATGTGTCCAAACGCTGGAGGAATGGAACCTCAAACCCATGATCCAGGGACTAGTCTTCGACACGACGGCAACCAATACTGGGCTGAATATGGGCGCGTGCACCCTAATTGAGGAGGCTCTGGACAAGGAGCTCATCTGGATCGCGTGCCTCATCACGTGTTCGAGGTAATGTTGTCGGCCGTATTTTATGTCGCCCTGACACCAACCGGTGGGCCTGAAGTGGGAATCTTCAAACGCTTCCAGAAGACCTGGCCTGATATTAATATAGTTGATTTCCGTTCTGCTGGAGACGAGCTCTTCGTTGGCATGCCGGATGGCCTACGAAAGGAGATGATGTCATTTTACTTGGAAGCAGTCAAGAGCCAGCTCCCACGGGATGATTATGGAGAGTTGCTTCAGCTCTGTAATATATTCCTAGGGGGATCCTCCGACGGAGAACCGTCCTTTCGTGCGCCAGGCGCTATGCACAACGCGCGGTGGATGGTTAAGGCAATATACTCGCTGAAGATCTTCCTTTTCAGGAGCCAGATTAAGTTGACGGCCCACGAGGCAGCTGGCGTCACAAAGATTTGCCTCTTCGTTTCTCTTATTTACGCTCGCTACTGGCACGAGGCCCCTCTCCCAGAGAGGCCCCCCCCCCTCAACGACTTAAACCTAATTGCTCTCCTCCATGTATATCCTGACCGTGCCATCAGGGAGGCGGCTGTTAAGGCCTTCTATCGCCATTTGTAGTACTTCTCTGAGCACCTCGCGCCTCTCGCCCTCTTCGACGATCGCGTCGACGAGATCACCAAAACAGTTATTGTTGACAACTTCTTACGTCCCTCATACCAAAAACTCTTGAGACGTCTGGACGGGACTGTGTTCGATCATCGTTCTTCATTGGCGTCGTACATCACCAGCCGGTCTTTGAAGATATTCGATATACTCTCCATGAAAGGACAAGATGAAGCCAAGACATTCTTGTCAAAACCTCCCTCCCTCTGGCTGAGAGACCCCATTTACCAGTTACTTAAGGCTAAGTGCAGGCTCCTCAAGGTCGTCAACGACTGTGCCGAACGAGGAGTCGCTCTTATTCAGTCCTACAATACCGCGCTGACGAAAGACGAGACCCAGAAACAATACCTACTGCGACTCGTCGCCAGCCTCCGAAAAAGATTGCCAGTTCCGACGAAGTTGGCTTTGACGAAGAAAAAGTAACGGGTGTGACGTTGTTTGTTTGATTACAAGGATTTAGTGCATTCATATTAACTGCTATGACATGTGTGTTACTTATTTATTTATTTATTTTTTATTGGGTTCAAAATCCCAGCTGAGCAGTGAACGGCATTCCACAAACGAGTAGAAAAGACGCGCAGCGCCCCAAAAAATGATGCCACAAGAGTGCCCAAACAATGATGCCACAAGAGCCCAAAAATGCTAGCTCTAAATTAAATGAATTTTTCACTAACCTTACAATTATGAGATGGATATATATATGCACCTTAACTTAATATATACAAGCAATGCTGCATCAATCAGCTTAGTCATCATATCGCCTTGGAACAACAATGATTCTTCCTCTTCTAGATTTTCTAACACTACCCACCGAAGAGGCATTGTTGTCATTACCTTCTGCAAGGTTAGCCAAGCCTTCTCCATGAGGCTGTAACTCAAATGTTTCATCTTGACTATCCGTGTTTTTGCTGATTTCTAAAGCATAGAGTTTTTGTATAGGTCTCTTTAACTTTCCTCCTGAAGTCTTTACCAGTGCAGACCTAACTAAATTGTCTTTGCCAACAAACAACTCTTCAATTATGCCAAGCTTCCAGCATTGCCTTGGTCTTTCATCCCCAATCATTACCACTTTTCCCACCTTGATACAATTTGCATTGGAGCCCTTTACACTGCCTGGTGGGTAATAATTGAGTTCTGGCAAGTATTCCATCTGCCACCTCTTCCATAACTGATCTTGTAGCTCTTCAAGGTACCTGAACCGTCTGGTTAACTCTCCTTGAGTGCTCTGGATAGGCTGCAAGTCTTCTGGCACACAGGGGCTTGATGTTAATCGTTTACCACAAAGAAAATGATTTGGTGTCAATGGCTCTGCATCCTGCATACTGTTGTAAACAAAAGTGATAGGCCTACTGTTCACCATTGCTTCTACTTCACATAAAACAGTGCAGTGTGTTCTTTATTGATTTGCAGTGCTGTGCTCGTTACTTTGTAAATGTAATGCCGTTACCGTTACCGTTACTACAGTCTAAATGTAACGCCGTTATCGTTACAGTTACCATTTTTAAAAAGTAACGAGTAACGGCACCGTCACTCGTTACCGTTACTTTTAATGAAATGTAAATATATTTTATATATATGCATAGGTATATTATAATTTATATATACATAAAATATTATATTAACATTCGCTTGTGCGAGTATGTGTTGGTTTGTATCCACTGGTTAATGCATAGGCTATGAAGTCTGTGCATGCCTTCATTGCGTTGTTATGACTTATAAGCCATAATATTTTCAAAAAAAGTGGAACAAAATTACTGCAAGATTTATTACTAGGAATTGCAACATAACAGAGGATGTAGCATACTATTGATACTAATTTACTAATGCTAGAATATACCAGGAAAGTTTAGTTTTGCAAAACAATACGAAATACTAAAGAAGTGAATCAAATGAGTTATTGTGCATGACAATGATAATTGAAATTTATTAGCTAAATGTACAAATTTAAGAACTATTACTCAAAAGATCTTTATTGACCTTTAAGAAAACAAGCTTCTCAAAAGTTGCATCTAAGAGCGAGCCTCGTTTTGGACGCAGTATATCCTTCCCTACTGAAAAAAACCCGCTCAATAGCGGCACTAGATGGTATAGGAGTGTTAAGTTTAATAAACATAATTTTAAAGTTAGTGGATGGGAAGGATGCATAGCTAACGTGCCGTGAAGGCCCAGATGAGAGGAATGACGAAACCTCTGTTGAACTTAGGTCCCTCCCTGCTCCAGGGTTCTTCGTCTTTTTACTTTAACAGTGCTGTCAGTGTAGGGGGAGAGGGTGGATGGGGGTAGGCTGCCAGCATGCCAACAGCCAACATGCACACCTCGCTCACAGTGAAGGGACAAATTTTTAACGGTTAATGAATAATGAGTGAGGATCGAAAGAAACTAATTGCGAGCTACGATAAAAAAGTTACTCGTTACTAACGAATGTATTTCCTAAAAAAGTAACGTCGTTACTGAAAGAGTTACTTGATTTGAAATGTAACGCCGTTACCAATACCGTTACTAAAAAAGTACCGCGTTACGTAACGGCCGTTACTTGTAACGCGTTACTGCCCAGCTCTGTTGATTTGTTTAATATATATATATATATATATGAAAATGAAAATGAAAAGGTTTATTGGCAGACAATAGTCCATATGACAAATATTATTAATACAATGACAGTTCATATACTAAGGATAGAAATATATACAATTGATTAGAAATAATACTGCACTGTCGAAGTTAAGTGGAGCTACAGACAGACGTTTTCGTACCAAGAAGTTCATAGCTTAGAGCAGTGGTTCCCAACCTTTTCACCACAAAGGACCCCTTTTATTTTTATTTTTTTCCCACGGACACCACGTTTTTGAAAGATTCCGTCTACCAAACAAACTGTTTTTATTAACTAATAATTAACTCGTTTTCTCATTTTTCACTATCAAATAAAGGACATATAAGAGAGTATGCAATTAAAATATAGCATATTAAAAAAGTATTAATAATTCCAGCCAAGAGCAAGGAAACTTGAAATTTTAGTCTGAGCGCCCTTATCGTGGGTAAATGTACGATTTCCATTGGAGCCTCTCGAAATATTGAAAGCTCACGGACCCCCAGTATTACCTTCGCGGACCCCCAGGGGTCCGGGGACCCCAGGTTGGGAACCACTGGCTTAGAGGATAAATGGCAGGACTCATGGATAGCTTGGATGATCGGGTTGGTTGATTTTTTAATTCTTTGCATTAGACTGTGTTGAGCACGTCTTGTTACCTCCGGGAAGCTCGGGACATTGCGGGTAGCAAGCATTTGCGAAGCTGAGCATCTCGGGGGTAATTTATGTAAGAGTCTAAAAGACCTGTTGTACAGCAAATTTAGGGTTCTGCCAGAACCTTTTTTATAATTCACCCAGAGTTGCTGACCGTATATATTACTGCAGAAAGTACGAGTGTGTTTTTAGCTTCACTTGTACAGAAACAAAAGTTCCTTATGGTCATATTCGCTTTAGCACACAGGCTTCGAGATTGTTTTCTTATATCCGAGTCATCACTCAAGGAGCTAGTAATAGTTTGACCCAAATACTTAAACTCTTGTACTTCCTCAATTACTTCACCATTCATTTTAAACCTTATATCAGCTGGCTGATTACAGCTTTTTGGATGAAACTGCATAACCTTAGTTTTTATAACATACATTAAAAAGAATATCATGTTTCTGCGAATACACTTCGCAGACATTTAGTAGCCGATCCAGACCTTTAACAGAGGGACTTATTAACACCATATCATCGACATAAACTAAGTTATTTATCCTTGTGTTATCTATACAACATCCCACTGTTGCCTCATTAAGTGAAGCAATTAATCCGTCAATATACACATTAAACAGCATAGGGGAGAGCAAGGAGCCTTGTCTCACCCAGCAAGAGAAGCCAAAACACTCGGATAGTACATTGCCCCACCTAACAGTGAAAGATTGGTGGGAATACCAAAATTTCAATAAATTTAATATGTACATGGGAACCTTCCTGTCTTCTAGTTTTGCAAATAAAATATTGTGGTTCACCCTATCATATGCCTTACTTATATCAAGGAAACAGCTATAAATGGTTGAATTACTGTCACTGTATTTAGATATTGTTTCTTTAATTAAGTACATAGATTTGTTCGTTCTCCCTCCTCATCTTGCGCGGGATGTTCTCCTATACAAGCGTCGTTCTTTACGTTAATTATACTGCGTGTTCTTTGCAGTTGAAATGTGTGTATATATATATATATATATATATATATATATATATATATGGGAATGAACTCAGACATTTCCTTGTTCCTCGTTCCATGCACTGTCTGTGTGTATCATATATATATATATATATATATATATATATATATATATATATATATATATATATATATGTGTGTGTTCCAAAAAATGCCCCTATTTGCCAGTTATTTTATAAAGGATGTATATTTTATTATTGGTGTTTCTTCTTCACAAAGGTAACAGATTGGGAGTTTATTCCGCATATACCTATATACAAATACCTATACATTTCAGTCTTTCATTACTTAATAACTAATAAATATTGTATATTAAAACCGTTCTTCCACCATTTCATACTCAAACAATAACTTTTTCTAACTTCTACAAAACCGTTACAAATAGACTGTAACCTCGTAAGGCCATAAGAAGGAAAGCTAAGTCTTTAGTCTTCAACAGGATAGAGCACCCCCACAAATTGCTTGTGAAGCTCGCAACTTTTTGAGGAAGCATTTTTCCAGGCAACTAATCTCCCTTCATGAGCCAGTGGAATGGCCCCCATACTCATCTGACCTCACACCCCATGACTTTTTTTTGTGGGGTTACATAAAAGACGATCTATTCTACCAAGCTCAAGACACTTTAAAACCCAAAGACCAAAGTGTATGAGGTAATTAAGAACATCCCAGCTGAGCTATTTCCAAAAATTATGTCAAACATTTGTGTAAGATTGAATATTGTGTTAGGAAAAATGGTGATTACACTCAACATGTTTAATTAAGGTTAATAAAATCCTGTTTTACGTATCTGCTGTGTTTGTTTTTGTCCTGCTTTTTAGCTTAGAACATTTATTTGGAGATAGGGACATTTTTGCGGGACACCTGGTATATATATATATATATATATATATATATATATATATATATATATATATATATATATATATATATATATATATATACAGGGTGGCGCAAAAGTCGCGCATCATAGGAATTTTCAGTGCCGACTATAATATATTATTTTTTTCTTTTAGGAGGGGATGGGTGCGAAATTAACAGACGAGAGGGTGAGCTTGGTTTTAATGCATGAAATACCAGGTACTACAAATCGATGAATCGGTATAGAATTTAAATTCTTTCATGAATCGGTACAGAATTTAAATTCTGTACCGATTCATCGATTTATAGTACCTGATATTCCATGCATTAAAACCAAGCTCACCCTCTCGTCTGTTGTTAATTTTGCACCCATCCCCTCCTAAAAGAAAATATAATGTTATAGTCAACACTGAAAATTCCTATGATGCGCGACTTTTGCGCCACCCTGTATATACAGTATATGATGTGCGAGTCTGAAAAGATGATAATAATAATAATAATATTAATAAATTATTATTATTATTGGGCCCGGTAGCTCAATGAGGGCTCAGTGGAATCTGAGCAGTAAGGCTTTGTTCTCTCCCGCCTGCTGGTTCCTGGGGTTGGGTTAAGTTGGCTGCTTACCCTGTTATTGCTCGGACTAAAGGTGACCCTTGAGACAAACTCACCCGCACGTCGTGGGGACATAAGCCTCCTCGCTGTTACCTTATTATTAGTACTAGTGAGATGTAGGCCTACTTTAATCATAATAGCTAAATCGTGTTAATGTAATAAGTCTACCTTACGTTTTAACTTTGTCATTACAGCCTTAATTATAATCAGTCAGGAGGGACAGAAACTAGCACCGCGCTCAGGCCAACTAATGCGGCCCAATGATCTAATTCCTGTATTATTATTATTATTATTATTAATACTAACATTATCGACAGTCGAAACCCCGACCTCAGTGTCTTCACTTCGCTTATAGGGAAACGGTTACCCATTGAGCTGCGCACACTGGCTACTGCAACCTTACCCCGATGAGAAAACGGGAGTATTGTAACCAATGCCACTCTTCTGCGTGTGTGTTTAATAAAATAAGTGGAAAAAGAGCTGATCGAGTCCTACTAAACTTGGCAGAATAGGTTGGGCTCCAACTAAGAGAGAAACTATTCGACTTGGTCATCGCGGGTCACAGGTCAAGGTAGCAGTAGATCACGCAATGTTATTTAAGTGAAAAATGAATTCTTTTATACCTAAACAGGTGGCTGGATGTGCAATGTGCAAAGTATCTTAGTAGAACTGTTAAAGTTTGGTCATGTAAAACGTTACTGAGTTTTAATGACTGCATCTAGGTTAAAGGTCAGGCTCATAAAAACAGGTCAAACACTTTTTTGCTGTGGTGGTGGCGGTGGGGGGGGGGGAGCGAAGGGATTTGTGTTCTAATGGACATCCCTCTATTTAAAAAAAAATATTGATAATTTATTTTGGTAAATTTGAATTAAAATCGAAAATGAATCTCGATTTAAATTTGAGTTTGAACTATAGTTCAAATCTAAATTTGTCACACAAATTTTTCCATTATAGTGCCTGATATGACGTTATTTTTTGTTGTTTTTGGTTAGGTTTACGTCATACAGAATATATGTCAAAAAGGCATGGTAATTATTTTTTCACAGTAATTCATTCCTGGGATTAAACATTGGTGAAAAATGTTCAATTAGAATCCTAAAAAAGTGTGGCAGGATAAAAGCCTGTTACAGTACGTTACAAGCACACTTACCTTATAGCATAACCTAAGCTAACTATCGTTACGCAATTTGAAATACTCGTGAGTTGGAGTTGGAGCTTTCATCTAACTCCGGAGAGCATAAAGGCTACGAGTAAATTTTCTGGGGAGCTTCCAACCGAAACTCGTGAAATATGTTATAAAATATAAAGCAGGTTATAACAGCACCAAAATCAGATAAAGCTATCATTTATTCGGTTTACTCTCACTCACCGTCATTCCCCTTCGATTCCGCGCCCAAGAATGGGAAAGTGAGAATTTCAAACGAGACATCTTCAAATTGGTCTATTCCCAATTCATGTCAATCTCATTCTCATCCACAACCTTTTCCACTTTGGTCCGGGTTAGGTTACGATTAGTTAGGTTAGGTTACAATTGGTTAGGTTACGATAAGTTAGGCTATGATTGGTTAGGCTAATGAGAGGTTAGGTTAGGAAATATTAAACATTCCCACTCGGCGCCGTTTCCAGTGAATGGGAATGTAGCGACATTGTTTACCAAATTAATTAAGAATTTAAGAAGCGCTTTTCTCAAATGTGGGTTTTTCACTTTTGTACAATATATTCTCACTTGTGGGCCACGAATAGGAGTGGGAATAACATTAAGTGGGAAGTATTCTATCGGAAACATCCGTGACCGAATAGAATGCAAATCAACTGATTGGTGATTACAAACAAAATCTATACGTAACTTAATTAACTTACCTTGCTTAACTTAATGACTAACTTTTGCTTAATTGTCCAATTTCTTAAAATTTGCTAAATCTGTATTCATTTAAAATTCAATGTAGACATGCAAGACTAATTTTAGACTATGTTAGGCTTGCTAGCTGATTATTATTTGCAAACTCTTTTTAGCTGCAATTTTGGTTCCCGAATGACTTTCCTTCCCAAATAATATATGAAATTGAAGCGAAAAAATAAATTTTCAAATTTTATTTCTTATATAAATTGTTGAGAAGAGGAGGTTTCGTCTCCCGTTTTGACTGAAAATAAAATCGGAGGCTGACAACGAAAACTAGAGAGTTGGCAACCTTATATGGATACTAGGCTACCAAGTAGACATGCTTCAAAATTATTTACCAGACATGCAACATTTAAATGGAGAAGTTGCATGGATGAATTTAATTTGTGAGCTGGGTTTGATTAGGTGAATTTAGTTTCTAAAGCACAAACATTTTATGTCATTTCCGGCCTAGCAACATTATAGGCCTATGGCTTATGTAGGCCTTAGTTTGAAGTTACATAGCCTACTTTTTGGACCTTAGTTACGTATTCTTGCCAATAACTAGGCCTATTTTCATAAGTTCATCCAAGATAGACATAAAACGTTCTAATCTGACATTTGTGAGGTTATACTGAGGCTAAAATCAGTCACGAGGCCTCTCAATTAATACTCATAATATTCTTTCTCAAGCCATGCATAAGCCTAGGGTATGCCAGTGAATTAGCCTAGTTCATTATCTTCTACCTACAATTTTACTTCAAAGATGTAGTAAACTTAAACTCACATTGCAGATACTTCTGAAGTTATTTTTACTTTTACTTCTTTACGGTAGGCCTGAGTTCTGTCACAATAAATATATCCCATTACGGCTCTGTTTCTGTTTTTGTTCACAAACACGTGTTGACGTTTTTTGGCGATCAGAATGTAAACACCCTTTTCAGAATGATAGCTTTGATACCGTAATCATGATTACTTTCATACAGTATCATTGATGAGTAGATGATTTTGAATGCGATTAAAGCATCAGGTAAATGTTTAGAATAACTCCAAACTGTTTTAAACGACAAACAAAGTTGCTATAAGATCTTCATATGTTTTTAACGAAATGTTATTGAATACAATATGAGCGTAAATGACAAATAAGATCCTTAAATATTATTCAAAGTTTGTGAAATTTTCCAAAATTATTATTTTGTGACGCCATTATAATGACGTCAGAAGAAGAAACAGCATATTTGCTATAGCGCCAATATGCTGTAGCGCATAATTATAACAGGATATAATTATTAGGTAAAAATTGCTTGAAATTAATCGAAACCTACGGGAAAATTATTGAATGCCTGGTTAGGTCAACTGTACGCCCTTGACGATTGGGTAGGTTAAGTCGTGATATTTCTGTTAGTTTTAACGAAAATATCACGACTTAACCAATTCAGTAAATTTCCCGTAGGTTTCGATCAATTTTAAGCAACTTTTACCTAATAATTATATCCTGTTATATGCGCTATAGCAATTTTGGTAGGGAGATAGCATATTGGGGCTATAGCACATTTAGTGGGGAGATAGCAGTCCGTCAAACCGAAAAGATCTTACAGTAAGCAGTTTAATATGAGTTCTGTGTGCGAAGGTTGTTCCTATACGTTTTGCGAAACTGTTGTGAAATTTTCTCTAGACGAGGACGCAGCCTTTAAATTTTTCTGTGATCATGGGATTTTGTTAAGTGAATTGTTGTGCCCAAAAAAGGATAAAAAAGGATAATAAAGGAAATACCTGTGGCCATTTGTGCAATTACGACAAAAATAAAAAAGCTGCTGAAAGGCTGCATTCTTTCCTAATTGCTGCAGCTAGACTTTACCCATCCCACCAACAGGTAAGTTACATGATGGAGGTTAGGCTAGGTTTGGTTTAATTTAACTTAATTTAATTTAATTTCCAGAAATTGTGCATTCATGGAATTCGGTTTTATATAAGAAACTAAGAAACGCATTTCTGGTAGTCTGAGGTTGCGCAAATGCCGTAAAACTGAAATCATGCATAACAGTTTTGGTACATTTGCGTAACCTCAGATTATCAGAAATGCGTCTCTGTTATAAAAACGAATATATGAATGGATAATTTATGGAAATTGAACAGTTTGGAGTTATTCTAAACAATTATCAAACATCATTTATTGAAGTCTCGGCACTTATTCCTTTTCCCCCGCAATTTCTTTTTTTCCCGGTTAGGTCAACTGTACGCCCTTGACAATTGGTTCGGTTAAGTCACGATATTTTTGTTAAAATATTCCACTTATTCCTTTTGTCTCCCGCATTTTGGAATATTTTAACGAAATATCATGACTTACCCTCAGTGGCGGTTCCTCATATGGGCAATATGGGCAGCCGCACAGGGCGGCATTTGTGGAGGGGCGGCATGAGCGCCTGCAAAAAAAATAAAAATAAGAATAAGAATAAATAAATAAAGAAATAAATAAAAAATAAAATAAAATAAATAATAAAAGATCAATGACTTTGCATCAAGGAAGGTAAGAAGAGTCAGGCTTTAGATGGCAGTTGTGCTGTGGTGCAATTTATTTTGTTTCTTGTTCAAAGTGTAGCATAATAATTATCCTCTCTTAAGTGTCTTATTCTATTTATGTGATAGAGCATTTGTACAATTTAGAAATTTGATTCTCTAGTTTATTTATGGCAGTTGTGCAATTTAATTTGTATTTTTCCTGTTCATAGTATCATAATTACATTCTCTTAAGTGAGTTATTCTATTTACGTGATGAAGGATTTGTAAAATTCAGAAATTTGAGTCTTTGTTTTGGTTCTGAAGTTCCAACAATTAGTCCAATAAAAAGTTATTTTGTGAAAGAGTTATGTCTGTCCTTTATTTTGGGGGGATTCGAATGTGTGTGTGTTGGCGAACAGGGGGGGAGGGCGCTGAAGGTGAGGTTCGCCCAGGGCGTCATGTAAGCTAGGACCGCCACTGCTTACCCTAACCAATTGTCAAGGACGTACAATTGACCTAACCGGAAAAAATGAAATTGCGGGAGTAAAATTTTAGGAATGAGTGCCGGTCTCATTTATGAATAGATGACGGTTTAAAAAGGAATGACTTTTATGATGAAAGTTTTAATTTTTTACAAACTTGGGCCCTAGATATTTTTCAATTACTTCATTTTAAAATTCTCAGCTCCAAATTCTCTTTAAAAATTTGCACTTTTTTTTTTTAGACTCATCTGTTATAAGATGTATTTAATAATTTTAAAATGTTAATTATTTTTCATAGCTAAAAAGAAGAAAAGAATATTTTGTAAATACTTGTTCATGTCATAAAGGTCACATGATTTCAAATGACCCATCAAAACTTGTACCCAATCCTGTTGTACTCTTCTGTTATAGGGCTGTATTCGGTAGCGTCTACCCTAACAGTGTGCTAATCCCAAACAGGCATACCAGGCCTACTATTGGAATTTATTAATTTAGTCGAGGGTATTCTAAGCTACTGTAGTTTAAGTTACGTTAGCTGACACTCGAGAGGTGACGTCACTCAGACACAACTTAGTGTAGTCCGGCTGCTAGTAGGCCCAGGCCAAGCCTTGCCATTAAGTCTCAAAATAATAATATGTACAACTCATGCACTGCGTGGTAACTAATTAAGCCGTTATCGAAAATAGACTAAAAACATTAATTAAACATAGATTTATTCAGTTAGGCTTCTTAGTCACTTATCCACTTAATCGTCACTTCAACCGTTATTGATCACTGAAATAAGACCTACTTAAATTTGCGACTCGGTATCTGTACATTATTTAATAATACTATTATAAGCCTATAACGTATGAATCACTTTACTTCTAGTTGACCATAATTTTCATAATTACCATAATAATATACAGGGTATCCAAAAATTATATTTACAAATTCAAACACTTTTGTAAAGAATTTGTAAAGCTAATGTATGGACACCCTATACAATTTATAAGCTTTAATGACTGCGCTCAAGAAATTGTTGCCTACATATTGAACTCGAACGTAAACAGATCACACTGACGATATTTTTAGCCAAATTATATGACAGTTCTGTCAATCTAAAAATACTTCACAAAATTGCCTCTTTGGTACTATGATGATACCCATTCCGCTGCTGTGGTTTAGGTGTTGAATTTTTATTCATAATTGATATCGGAAATGGATTCGAAATGAAAGATTTGATCATTTCCCACTCGATGATGCTTTTCCCATTTCTTTTGCTCAAAATGGTGAATTCCAAATCTGGGAAAAGTTTGGGAAAATGTAAAAAGATTTAAGAGCATTAAATAACTGAGACGCGTGGTCTACTACTGAATCCTATAAATATGATTCCCATTTCGTTCCACGAATGAGAATCTCAAAGGAGGCAATTCTCTATTCCCATTTCATGCCATTCTCATCCATTGATTCATGTTAGGTTATGCTAATGTTAGGTTAGATTAGTAAATATTATTCTTTGTCATTTGGCGCCTTTACGCGAATGCGAATGGGAGCGACATTCATTCTCAAAGGAAGGAACACTTTCTCAAATTTGGACTTCTCACTTTGTGCATTCTCATTTGGGAATGGGAATGAGAATGACAATGAATGAGAAGTAATCAAACACGTTCGTCATAAAGGAAGTCTTTTTTCCAAAGAATTTATTCGTCCCTATTTTGATGTTAAAAATTTTTATGATCTCCATTGAAATTCTACATTAATTTTATTTTATTTTTAAATGATGATAATGTTTCTGAAATTTCCAAATTTTTTGGCTAAAATTCTCTCCGAAATCACGATAAATCTCCCAAAATGTGTCTCACAGTTTGTGATTCTGCCTCTTCATGACTGCACATAAGCCTAACACACACACAGAGAGAGAGAGAGAGAGAGAGAGAGAGAGAGAGAGAGAGAGAGAGAGAGAGAGAGAGAGAGAGAGAGAGAGAGAGAGAGAATTATTTTTAAACCATTCATTATTACACCAAATCAGATTTCGATTTTGTGTGATTGTTAAATATGTTACATCAGACTTTTTAGATTAATCTTAAGGAATATGCATGAAGAATGTTCTGTAGGAATTTATAAAGGAATGATTTGGAGTACGGAGAAATTTTCTTTGAAATCCATATGAGAATTTTAGAGAAAATTAGATTTAAAAAAAATTAGGTTTTAAAAAATAATTATATGCTTTATGAATGAGAGAGAGAGATTATAAAATGACCCATAACAATCAGTCAGGAGGATTAGAAACTGGTATAGTGCTCAAGCCAGACTAATGAAGCCCATTGCGCTAATAGATTATTATTATACCAGCACCATTGGGGGTCGAAACCCCGACCTCAGCGTCTTCACTACTTACATAGAAACGGTGTTACCCACTGAACTACTGATACTGGCATAGAAATATTTAGGAATGAATAGGAATGAAGGTAAATCTATATATAAATTTATTTTAAATATGTCTAAAACTAAATTATTTCTGAGAATACCTTTAATTTAGGCCTAAAAGTTGTCCATATATCACGTATGTCCATTGTCCATACATAAACGGGAAAGTTTATAACTCATTCAAGGCAGAGTAAATAACGGAGTTTTTTTAACTTTAACGTTCCAACTAATAAAGGCGTTCCTAACATTGACCATATATAGGCTCCCATTTTGGAATATAGAGGGTCAAAAGGTCAAGAGTGAAAAGGAAAGCCAGTCTATGCGGTCTCCACTTATAAACCTAATTCTGAGAAGGACTTCTCCTTAACCTATTTTAACACGTAATACGGAACCAATTATTCTATATAAGGAACATGAAATTTAAACATATACTTAATGAAATTTGTGTATTTTATGTAACTGGTATTATTTTCAAACCTCATCGACTAATCTTAATATAATTTTTGTAAATTACTGAAGAAATGTCAGCCTTCAAACCGATGTCGTTATATTTTCTTTCGAGAGGACACCCGTTTTATATCCAGAATTGCTAACTCGCCAAAGCTTTATAATATAAATGTCAATAAAAATTCCATTTCCGTTATCATTTATTAATACGGCACTAAAAATGCGTAGCCCTGTAAAATATATTGTAACAAAACGGAAGAAAATAGTGCTTTTTTGCTTATGATAAAACCGGCGAATAACAATTTTAGCGTGAGCACATGTAGTAAGATATCACAAAAACATATACTCAATATTAAGTTCTCGACATCTAATTTTCTTAACCAGTCATGCGCGTGAAATGGACTATATATATATATATATTACTCGTGTGTATATATATTACTCATAAAATCTTAAATATGTTAGAAAATACGTATAACACTAAAAGGATACAGTGCCATAAACAGAGATAAAGGGACAATAGATAAACTAGAACAAAATTCGGAACATTTCTTCATCGTAATTGCTTCTCTACGTTATCTACGTTGACGGGCCTGTTATTTGCTCGATAATCCAGTCTCTGAAAGATGCAACTCTGGTGTAGACTCCTGGAAGGGCAGCGTCCGTGCATGTTCCAGAGCCGAAGGAGACGATGCCTGCCTGGACGAAGGTTTCAGAACCTGGAGGGTACACCTTAACTGCCGGGCCTCCACTGTCCCCCTATAAAGAGATATTAGGTACTAGCGGGAAATCTGTGTGCGGAACACATTTTTTCATGCATATTATCATAGAAGGTCCAAAAGCCAAAATATCCAGCTTAACTATACCCGCCATGGTCAGCATCCATAGCTCAGTGGGTAACGCCGTTTTCCTATAAGCGAAGTGAAGACATTGAGGTCGGGGGGTTCGATTCGCGATGTTGGGGGTAATAATAATAATAATAATAATAATTCAGGAGTTAACGCAATGGGCCGCATTAATTGGCGTGAGTGCTGTGCCAGTTTTTGGCCACCCTCACTCATTATTATTATATTCGCCAGGGTAGACTATAGTGGTTGAGTGTCTGGCTGTTAATCTGAAAGTCCTGAGTTCGAGTCTCGGTTAGGACGTCAGACTTCAATGATTAAGGTACTTTCTGGATTCTTCTCGGATAGGTAGCGGTTCGGATCCCACGTAAAGCCGTAGGTCTCACCGTCATATAACCTACGTGACGAAGGGGACCTAAAGCTTCATGCGAGATCCGAACCACGGGTCGCTACATCACCCGAACTCAAAGGACGGTCCCTCATTCAATTATTGTCCAGACTCAATGTCGCTTAACTTTACTGATCGACGGGAGCGGCGTTACGATAAAGTTGTCCAGACTCAATGTCGCTTAACTTTACTGATCGACGGGAACGGCGTTACGATAAAGTACACGACGTATCCCAAGAAGAAGAAGGTTAAATACTCAGAACATTATTATTATGCGACTGACCCTCCAGTGGATGCTGATCACTTTACTGTTTTTATTCCGTGGCTAGCGACAGACTATTTTATTCAGCCTGAGAGAATACATATTACCTGACAGAATTAACCTTACCCAATTGAATCACATTAACTTCTCACGTCTTCGGTTAAAAAGAGCAAAAGAATTGGGACAATTTAGTTCAACTTTTCATGAACCTTTTAAATTCATTTTGAAGTCTTATTTCTTAAAAACTCTATGAAAAAAAGATTAACTTTTATTTATGTAAACACCGCTAACCTCCATACGTTTCGCCGAAGAGACATTCTAACCTAGTTTAATCTAACTTAGTCTAGTCTAGCCTAGCATAACATAGCCTTAACTTAATCTAACCCGCCGGGTACGAGTTGATAGACTCTTTTCTAGACGAAATGTCGCGCACGGACGAGCAAGACAATGATAAATCAGGGGTTGGGGGCAGTAACTGGCACAGTGCTCAGGCCAAACTAATGCCGCCCATTGCGCTATTTCCTATAGTATTATTGCCAACATCATCGGGAGTTGAACCCCCGACCACACTCTTCACTTCGCTTATAGGGAAACGGTGTTACCTACTGAGGTACGGGAGCTTGGTCGCAAGACGGGCATTTGTCTGTACCGAATTCACAAATACACAGTAAAAGATAAGTTAGCCTCTCAACTTTAGTGTTAACCCATTAGTACCCATTGGTAGAATTTCCTACCAACAAAATTGTTTGTCATTATTGCATCACTATCTTGTATTCACGTGATCTTCGGTATGAGTCATTTTAGATTGCGTCATATCAATGACTCGTACCGAAGATCCCGTGAATACGAGAAAAAGTGACGCAATAATGGCAAACAGTTTTGTCGGTAGGAAATTCTACCAATGGGCACTAATGGGTTAAGTTCAGTCACTGTCAAATGTAACAAAGGGAATGAAACTCTACAACCACGGTAAGATCGTAAAACCAATCAAGAATGGTCTCCACTCTGAGGAAAAAAAAAAGATACCTTAAGCCCTAAGTCATGCGTAAAATTACAACAATTACTCTTGACTTAAGAGAGTAATTTGGTTTCAAAGTTCTTCCTTAACTTTTATTGTATTGTAGACTTGAAGCGTCCTTATGAGTTAGTTAGTTTATGGCGAGACGTCAACTTTTAAGATTTTTAAGGTTTTATAATTTTGCACATTCCTAAAAACAGTTTCTTTAGTGTTTTATTATATATATATATATATATATATATATATATATATATATATATATATATATATATATATATATATATATATATTATATATATGCGGATGTTAAAAATGATGCGGATCCGCACTTCTGACTGCGGATGTTATGCGGATATTACCTTTAATAAATTATGCAATTTACAATTAAATTAGCTTATAAAGTAGCTTATAAGGCCCAGTCACGCACATGTCATGTGAAGTATTAATTATTAATGAACAAACAATATATAAACCTCAAAATATAAATACGTGGTAACACAGAAAATTGAATGAAACTTGTTTCATTGAATTTTCTGTGGCTGAAACTCTTGAGAAAGTTATTATTTTTATCATAATGAAAACATTAATATTAATTTTAATTCTTATGCATTGCCTGCCATAATGTAATATCACGAAATTTGAAAAATTATGTCATATATTCATAATTCTATATTATATTGATATATTAACTAAATATCCGCATCCGCGGATATTGAAATTAAAAATCTGTATCCGCAGATGTTAAAAAACTGACATCCGGTCCACCATTAATATATATATATATATATATATATATATATATATATATATATATATATATTTCAACTGCAAAGAACACGCAGTATAATTAACGTAAAGAACGACGCTTGTATAGGAGAACATTCCGCGCAAGATGAGGAGGGAGAACGAACAAATGAAAAAATGAGGTAACCACCCGGGAATCGAACCCGGGATCTTCCGATTGCCGGTTCGATTCCCGAATAGTTACCTCATTTTTTCATTTGTTCGTTCTCCCTCCTCATCTTGCGCGGAATGTTCTCCTATACAAGCGTCGTTCTTTACGTTAATTATACTGCGTGCTCTTTGCAGTTGAAATGTGTATATATATAGGTGCGGCATGCGGGAGGTGCCCCCCTCGGGCATTGGTTTCTGCGCGTATGTAGGAGAATTACGACTTCTGATCGAGTGAGGACCATGGTGTAGTGGCTATCATATCTGACCGGCAATCGGAAGATCCCGGGTTCGATTCCCGGGTGGTTACCTCATTTTTTCATTTGTTCGTTCTCCCTCCTCATCTTGCGCGGAATGTTCTCCTATACAAGCGTCGTTATTTACACACACACACACACACACACACATATATATATATATATAATATATATATTATATATATATATATATCGGGTTTCTCACATGTTTGCCTTTCTGTATTCTTGAAACGAGATGAAAATAGTCCATGGTCTATTCCATAAAGTAACATAATAACAAAAGTGTGTAAATGGAATCCAACCTTGCAAGAATCTCCGAATTGGGCGTCCATGCAAATCGTTTCCGACCCGATGAGGGAGGGTGGCGCACCAGTTAGGCTCCATTTTGCTGCGCATAAGTTATTGTTGAGGACAATGGCAGTGAGCTTATGAAGTTTCGTCTGAAGGTGGTTCTTTTCGTTCCTTCCCCAACCGGTCACCGTAATCGGAAGTTCTTCTATGTCAAAATCTGCAACAAAGAAAAGATGATAATCAAAATGAAAGTGATCAATATATCTGGTATTCCTATACAGGGTGTCCCAGAATTAACTATCTATTTCAATAAAATCGGACAAATTTAATAAAAACTGACATAATTTTGTGTTTATTACTAAATTATGATACAAAAACAAATAGATTTATAAATCATAAGTCAAAACTTTATTGAGAAGTTTCAACATGTGCACCGTCTGTATCTCTGCAAATTTCAAATCTATCCTCAGCGCTGCGAAACACATTTTGAAGCATTTCAGGTGTTATCTCCCGCACTGCCAACTGGATGCGTTATTTAAGTTCAGCTAAACTATTGATCTTTTGGCGATAAACCTTTGTTGTTTTTATGGAACCCCATGCAAAGAAATCCAGGGGTGTCAAATCCGGAGAACGCGGAGGCCAAGGTCGAGGTCCTCCACGTCCAATCCACCGATTCGGAAGGCGTCTGTTGAGGTATTCTCGAACAATTAGAGCATAATGACATGGTGCTCCATCTTGTTGAAACACAACATTATCAAGAATGCCATCATCAAGAAGCTGTGGTTCGAGAAACTGCTGAAGCATATCAAGGTAGACGGTACCTGTTACAGTTGCTTCCGCAAAGAAGAATGGGCCATAAATTTTGGATTTGGTCATTCCAAGCCACACGTTAACTTTTGGAGAGTCTCTTTGCCATTCTATGACTTCAGACGGTCTTTCATTGGACCAGATAATGAAAAAATTATGAAAATAAAATTATGAAAAAAATTTAGAAATTTATACATTTTTAACACATATTAAACATGATAAACATAAATAAAAGTGTGTTTTTAAAAAATTTGTCCGATTTCATTGAAATAGATAGTTAATTCTGGGACACCCTGTATAATACTGAACCTAATTTAAAGGGTTTACATGGATTTTCGTAATATATGTGTATTAGTTATTTTCAGTTAGTTTTAACCTCATAAGCCTTTAGCCACTATATATATATAATATATGGTACTGAATAGTACCAGGATGACGCCTGAAAATGTCTTGTCATTTTTGCAGAAGTCTACAGAAGCGGTACCTGAACATCTTTCGCCCTAACATGTATTTCAGATCATGATGGGCTTGAGATTTTGAATTGTCTAATCAGGGACCAGTGATGTAGTCGAGACCACCAAGTCCGAGACTGAGACCGAGACTGAGACCTGATCCTGTGAGACCAAGATCAAAGGTTCGAGATCGAGATCTACCTTCCGAGATCGAGACCCTTAAAATTCGAGACCGAGATCGAGATCGAGACCAAGCTCATGCCCTTTCAATTTGTTTTACACTACTATGGAAATTAGACTATGTTAAGTATATTAAGTATGTTAAGTATATCATTGATGGCGTCATTTTTTAACATTTACAATTGGCAATTGCGATTTGTTCTACGAATCGGTACGTTGTAAATATAAGTGATGTGAAGGGTTGTCGAGTTATTCTATGCTTTATTGAATTTGTCGGTACTGTTTTCTTTATGCTGTATTTCTTGCATTATTTTTATGTGAAGCATTTTATTTTTTCAAATACATATTGGATGGGAGGATAATCGTTTTTATCACGCCACAGAGGTTGACACGCCGTTTGGCAACACTAAGTGGCCTTATAATATATACTTATACAGGGTGTTTGAAAACTTTCTGTACAAATTGTAATGGGGGATAGGCAACACCAAGACAAACCCTTTTCGTCTATAAGTGTATGTCCGCTGACGTCACCATTCGGCGCGAGAGGGCGCCGCTGCAATTGGCTAAAAGGTGAAGTGGGCTAGACTCGCGCTTGCCGCGGGCATTCTTAAATCGGACGTAGTACGCGTAACATGGAGCGCTTCACGACTGCTGAGATGGCTGACATGCATATGGTGTATGGGGCTGCCAATGGAAACGGAAGAGCTGCTGTGAGGTTGTACCGACAGCGCTTCCCAAACAGACGTGTGCCAAACCACGAAACGTTTGCGCATTTGCATCGGCGACTGCGAGAAACTGGAACATTCCATGCAAACATGCATGACACTGGTCGGGAAAGAAACGTGCGCACTCCTGACATGGAAGAAGAAATCCTACGGCGATTTGAGGACAATCCAAGCGCAAGCATGCGAGGTGTTGCACGTATCCTCGGTGTGAACCACGACCTGGTCTGGAGAGTGTTGCACGAGCAGCAGTTACATCCGTTTCATCGTCAGAGAGTCCAGGCATTACAACCTCGGGATTACCCTCTTCGTGTGGAATTCGCACGCTGGTTTCTGCAGCAGACAGCGGTGCAGCCTAATTTTCCGGCTTATGTGCTGTTCTCAGATGAGGCCTGTTTCACACGTGAGGGTGTGTTTAACATGCACAATTCTCACCTGTGGGCGCACGCAAATCCACATGCTACACGGGTGCATGCTCATCAAGAACGGTTCGCCGTCAATGTTTGGGCGGGTATCGTCCATGGCAAGTTGATTGGGCCGTACCTGCTGCCTGCCCGACTCGACGGGTGGGTTTATCGGATATTTCTTGAAGAAACGTTGCCGGAACTGCTGGAAGATGTTCCCGTGGCTATTCGTAGACGAATGTGGTTTCAACATGACGGGGCCCCAGCACACTCCAGCAACGATGTGCGGGATTATCTGAACGCCACTTTTGGGGACCAATGGATAGGCCGGGGTGGGCCCGTAGCCTGGCCACCGAGATCGCCCGATTTAACATGCCTCGATTTCTTCCTGTGGGGACACATGAAGAACCTCGTGTACGAGACTCCCATTTACTCAGAAGACCTCGTAGCAAGAATCGCTGTCGCCGCTGGAACTGTTCCCGAAATGCCGGGAATCTTTCGACGTGTACGTCGGTCAATGCTTCGACGCTGTCGGGCATGCATTGATGCTACCGGTCGCAACTTTCAGCACCTTCTTTAAATAAACATGCCTTCTTTAAATAAACATATTACGCGTACTACGTCCGATTTAAGAATGCCCGCGGCAAGCGCGAGTCTAGCCCACTTCACCTTTTAGCCAATTGCAGCGGCGCCCTCTCGCGCCGAATGGTGACGTCAGCGGACATACACTTATAGACGAAAAGGGTTTGTCTTGGTGTTGCCTATCCCCCATTACAATTTGTACAGAAAGTTTTCAAACACCCTGTATATATAATATATATAATTCTCTATTTAGTGTTTCCATTTTCAATAAAATTAATCTGACGGGGACGGGGGAGGGCAATTTTTTTTTGTAGCGCTAACCTAAAAAATCCAGACCCACACCCCCCCGCAAGACAAACGTGGCAACTCAAAACAGGGTGACTGATTAGTGAATACCTAGAGTCCCTTACTTTTACAAACTTTCATAAACATTCTGAATTGTGTCTGTTCAACTAAGCCACCATCATGAGTATGCCAATAACATCTATTTTTCATTACGGTCTCGAGGTCTCGAAAGGTCTCGGGGAGAAAAACCGAGACCGCGTCTGTCGAGATCGAGACCGAGATCTAAATAGCGGAGACCGAGATCGAGATCTGCAAATTGGGTCTCGAGATCGGTCTCGAGACCGAGACCGATCTCGAGACCTACATCACTGTCAGGGACTATGTTCCACTTCGTCCAAAGGGTGACCACCATCGGAGGAAGGAAATGTTTTTTACACCTTAAATGTAGTACTCTTTCGTTAGAATATGTGTACAGTGCTTTAACTTACCAGCAGGAGGTAAACAAATGGGCCTGATACGATCGTTGAATTTAACTTTATTTTTCAACTCAAGTATGGCAATGTCATTCTGAAGGAGAAAAAAGTTGAAATTGGGATGTACAGTAATCTTCTTGACGCGGCCTTCCACATTGGTTCCATCGTCTTTTGTGTTCAAGTCCCAGTCACCGAGACTTAACCTCAGGTCATGAACTCTGTTTTTGTAGCTGTAAAGTACAGTAATATGAATTGAAGGAAACGCTACTTCGTCTTAAAATCATTCTTAACAACCTCAAACAATGGTTGTAGGTCGTCAAAGCGATCGTAAGAACAAGTAAAGTCCAAAACACACTCATTTGTGTTTTATTAAAAATGTTAAGACAATATGATATGTCTTGTTATTCTTAAATTAAAAATTACATTTCGCAATGACTTTATATATGTATGTACTGTACGTATGTATGTATGATAGGTTAATAGTTTTACATACTGTAGCCTATATAGTTAAGCCCCTACTAAATACTGGCACAGTCTTAATAAAAAAAGAAGTCAAACTTGACATTCAGAGAAAACTACAAAAAGATTAAAAAAACAGCATTGACTGTTAAATCGTAAGCTATTAGTTTTTTCGCATTATTGGCGAACAAACCTCTTCAGCCAATCGCTTATTTCTAAGGAAAAACTGGAAAAACCCTAGACCTATGGCGTTGAACTACCGATTCGACCATGTACCCATTTGTGCTGCTGGGTCAACAGAGACGATTTGGTATGAGAATTTTATACATAACATAACAGCGATATATATATATATATATATATATATATATATATATATATATTAGTGGTGGACCGGATATCCGCATCCGCACTTCTGACTGCGGATGTTATGCGGATATTACTTCTAATAAATTATGCAATTTACAATTAAATTAGCTTATAAGGCCTAGTCATGCACATTTCATGTAAAGTATTAATTATTAATGAACAAACAAATATATAAACCTCAAAATATAAATACGTGGTAACACAGAAAATTGAATGAAACTTGTTTCATTGGATTTTCTGTGGCTGAAACTCTTGAGAAAGTTATTATTTTTATCACAATGAAAACATTAATATTAATTTTAATTCTTATGCATTGCCTGCCATAATAGTAATATCACGAAATTTGAAAAATTATGTCATATATTCATAATTCTATATTATATTGATAGATTAACTAAATATCCGCACCCGCGGATATTGAAATTAAAGATCCGCATCCGCAATGTTGAAAAACTGACATCCGGTCCACCACTAATATACAGTATATATATATATATATATATTATATATATATATATATATATATATATATATATATATATATATATATATATATATCGGGTGGCCCAATAAAAACGCCTTGGGATTTGAACATCAATAATTAAAAAAATATGCAGTTCATACTTCCAAAATTTACATAACTTTTACCTCAATCTATTGGTAAGCCATCATAAAAATTTCAGACCTCTACATAAAATACTTTTTCCACAGCTGAGGGAACAATGAGATATGGTGAAAAAAATGAATATCATAAACTGAAAAAAAATTATTATTCGCATCTTATCAACAAATATGATCAATTTGTCCGCCGTCCTGCTTACAAACTAATCTTAACTTTTTATTCCACAACATGATACATTTTCTGATTTCTGCTAATGTTATTTTGTCCCAACATTCCAGTATTTTTTTCTTCAATCGCATTTCTGTAAACTTTTCTGTTTGGCCTTCATAAATCTTCTCTGCTAGAGTGTTCTATATACATTAATCTATGGGATTACAATCAGGTGATTGCGGGGGGCCATTCGTTTTTTCCAATATAGTTGACTACATTCTGTTGTAGATAATCCTGTGTGAATTTGCTAGTATGAGCTGTAGCACCATCTTGTTGGAGTATGAAATCGTTTCCATAATACAGACGTCGACATTCAGGCAAAATATTCTCCTCTAAGAGATTTACATAGGTTTCTGAATTAATTTTTTTATTTTCTGAAATGAAATGAATTTTCGTCTTTCCATTCCACGATACACCTGCTAATACCATGATTTTTTTTTTGGAAAACCGACTTGTCTGGTGGTAAAGTTTCGATGGAGGAATGTCTTTCTTACGCCGACCATAAACAACATCGTTCCGGGAGTTTCGAGCAATCTCGATGGTGAAATCTTTTTCATCTGTAAAAGCTATTTTTTTAACATCATTGGATGAAAATCTATCAAGCAATTTTCTACAACGAATTTTTCTTTTAGCTCTTACATTGCTGTCACGTCTTGAAACACGGATCCTTTTAAATGCTTTAAATCCTACCGTTCTCTGCATTCTTTGTATGGAACTTCGACCGATACCTAAATTTCTTGCAATTTTCCTCTGAGAGCAGTGTGACCCAGGTCGATCCTCTTGAGATAGGCTCATCATTTCGATTATTGCCATATTGTCTTGAGTGTAAACTGTTTTAGGCCGACCATTTCCACGCTTCCGTGCCGTCGAACCGGTTGCTTTAAGTTTTTTAATTATTCTATTGACAGACGTAACATTACAAGTTATTCCTGGAAATTCCCTCAAAATTCTTGCCCAGTCCATCTTTTTTCCAAGAAACACTTTTCAATCACCGCTTCAATCACCATTAGTTTGAACCATAATTTGAAGGGTAAGTTTAAAACACAGCATTTGAGATGAGCGTAACCTATATCACCTGGCGTTCTTCAGAGACTAACAGATTATCCATAGCAGGGTTGCCAGATGATTTTGGATGTTTAAAGCCAAATTGGAGAAAAAAACAGGCCAAAAAAGAGCCAAACCGCCGATTTATATATAAAAGCACAGTTTTATAATAAACTAAATAATATATATATATATATTTAACTGATTTATTATGCATTGAAATGATATAATAAAGTAACTAACCTGGAGGTAAAACGATTTACACCATAACTATTCCAAGAAAATAGTTATGTCGTCTTCTTCATCCTGTCTTTCCACTTCCGTATTTTGCTGGGAATTGGCTGCTATAGCAGTTGTACTGCTATTGGCATAAAGCAAGTCTGTTTTAAATTTCTTTAACATGCTGTCAGAGGCGGTGAATTCCTTGCAACAAATCGAATTTTCGTTTAAATGCGCTCTTATTCTGACAAGTGCATCTAAGAGATTAACTTGTATTCTGTTTCTCGGACGTGTTTTGATCGCCGTTACAAGGGAAAATACTCTTTCAACAGTCGCATTACTTGCTGGTGTAACTAGACAATTTAGGGCATATTCTGCTAAATGCTTAAAATTTTG
Organism: Bathynomus jamesi; assembly: GCA_023014485.1. NCBI lineage: Eukaryota > Metazoa > Arthropoda > Malacostraca > Isopoda > Cirolanidae > Bathynomus > Bathynomus jamesi. Next base: position 522,999 of record JAJOZX010002855.1, read on the forward strand.
GTGTTTACTAACACCCAGCCAAAATTGTGATGTATCTTTTGGAATTACATTGTTTTCAAAAATATTATCTGCTCTCCAGTCAGTTAAATTAATTTTCCGGTACTGTTGTTCAATTTCAGCAAAGTTATCTTTAGCTAAATGCAACATCGGTAGATCTGTCTTATACAAGGCCAAGAAAAGGCCAAATGTGTTAAAAAAGCCAAATACAGATTTTCAGGCCAGTGACGTTTGAATGAGGCCAAATTTTACAAATGTGGCCTTAAAAAAGCCAAAATGGCAACCCTGATCCATAGGCTAAGGAAACTACTACAAGTCTTAGAATTGTTGCCAGGTACAGCTATACACATTTAGGATTTAGGATATTCGTTTTTTCACCATACCTCATTGTTCCCTCAGCTGTGGAAAAATTATTTTATGTAGAGGTCTGAAATTTTTATGATGGCTTATCAATAGATTGAGGTAAAAGTTGTGTAAATTTTGGAAATGTGAACTGCATATTTTTGAAGTTATTGATGTTCAAATCTCAAGGCGTTTTTTTTAGGCCACCCGATATATATCGTATGATATTAAATATATATTAATGCCATAACGAATTCGACAATATATACTTTGCATCGAAAAGCATATACTACTAGTCAATATAAAGCATATATTGTCTTAGTCTGAACTCAAAGAGAATATTTGATCAAAAGATTTCTTTTGACCATGCTAAATGTAGTGATATTTGGCATGTCTTAAAGGAACACGTATATATTGATATGTTACAGGACGTATGGACATTCAAAAGTTTCCTTAAAACCCCTATCTTTCTTTATGAAATTACATTAACAATTGTAAATTATGTTACACATACACTTACACATACACATATTTATACAGTAATACCTCAAAATTCGTCGTCAATCGTTTACTACCTATAGTTTCGCAATCTGTCGTCCAGATTCGCAGATTCGTCGTTTCTTGAAAAAATGTGAAAAAAAAAACGATCGAAATTGACGAAATTCAACTGTTTACCGGAACGAATTAACGACGAATTTTGAGGTATTCGTATATATCGGGTGATTCATAAGTCTGTTACCACTGTAATGGTGAAATATTTTCTGTTTCAGATTGTTGATTTGTGAAAATATGGGGTATGGTCAAGGATAGGGTATATGCAACAAAACCTCGTAATGTCAATGATTTAAAAGAAAAAATTTCCACTGTTAATTTCCAATGTGTAATTGTGTAAAAATAACCTCAAATAAAAAAACATCACAGGTTACTGTGGTTTGTGGTTATTTTTTATTCACCATTATAATGGTAACAGACTTATGAATCACCCGATATTTGCTTTCGTATTTCACTGAATTTTTTGTCTTCTGGGGCATATATATATATATATATATATATATATATATATATATATATATATATACAGGGTGAGTCAAAAGTAGCGCCCGATTTCTGTTTTTTCGGCTGTCAGATTCTTTCTGGGAAGTCATGTTGTTAATAATTGTCTTGCAGATTATTAATTTTCTTAGTTTATTTATTTTTGTTTTTGTTTTGCAGGTTATTGCTGAGAGTTTGGAAAGTTACTGAATTTGCACCAAATTGAACCATGAATTACCTTTCAATGAATCAACGCATTGCGGCCGTGAAACATTACTACAAATGTAATGAACAACCAACGATGGCGGCACGCCGTTTGGCACAGGAATTCGATATTAACCCACCCCAGGGAAGAAACATACGATTGATTGTCGAGAAATTTGAAGCAACAGGGTCGGTAGCCACTGCAAAGAAGTCCGGTCGTCCGAAAATGGCAACGAATGTAGCTAAGGCTGAAGAAGCCATCAGGAGACTGGAACAAAGTCCGCAAAAGTCAACTCGCCGTTTATCTGCAGAGTTGGAAGTGAGCCAATCAAGTGTTATCCGTATCCTTCACCAGAAAAAATGGAAACCTTACATTCCACGCTTACTGCATGCCCTTCACGATGGAGATGACGACCGCCGTCTTCAATTTTGCGAAGAGTTCTTAGCTAAACTTGACGAAGAGGACACAATGCTAGACAACATCTGGTGGTCAGATGAGGCATGTTTTAAGCTTAACGGCACAATTAACAGACACAATTGTGTCTACTGGGCTGCGGAGAACCCAAGAGTGACAGTTGAGAAGGAGGTAAATTTACCTGGCGTGACAGTTTGGGCAGCCATATCTCCATTAGGGATAATTGGACCCTTTTTCTTTGAGGGATCTGTCACTGCAGAAATTTACCTGGATATGCGGCAAACCTTCTTTTGGCCCAGGGTACAAGATCAGGACTGTTATTTCCAGCAAGATGGAGCTCCACCTCATTATGGACGTCATGTTCGTCAGTGGCTTGATGAAAACTTTCCCGGAAAGTGGATCGGCCGCCGCGGTCCGATCGAGTGGCCGGCACGCTCCCCAGACCTTACACCTCCAGATTTCTTTCTTTGGGGGCTCATGAAAGACCTTGTTTATCGTGAAAGCCTCGTACCATTCAGGAATTGAAGGCTCAAATCACTGCAAAGTTTGAGGAAATTGATATCGAACTCTGCAGGCGTGTGTGCCACTCTGTGCCTGCTCGGCTGCAATTGTGCATCGATCACGAGGGAGGGCACTTTGAAAATTGCAAGTAAAACAGCTTGGTACAGTTCCGTAATAATTTTCCCCCGAATAAATGGTTAGATAAACATGTCATTCATTTATTTCTACCTTCTTGTACACTGTAATACAAATGGCAAACAAACAATCAACTGACAGAAATCGGGCGCTACTTTTGACTCACCCTGTATATATATATATTCAATTACAGTTGCCAGTTTTGATATTAAGTCATTGTTTTATATTTAACTTAGTCAAGCAAGCGACAAAATTAATCCTTGCAATAAATCTCGAGTAACTACTAAAGATTTCAGAAGATCTGATATTCATACTGAATGACATACTTTGAACCGTTTGGGGGTGTCCAAATGGACTTGCGCGCGCATGCCTTCTTTTGTCACTATGTGATGAAATGGCTAAATGAATACCCAAGCGCTTTCAAACTCATTCTTTATGGAAGATACGTGGATGACACTTTTCCTTATATTCAAAGTGCGAGAAAAGAGTTCCCATTAGAGATGATCAAACAGCAAAATTCCCTTTCTAGATGTTGAATTAACAAATATAAATTTCTTTTTTAAAATATTAGTTAATCGGAAACTTGTACATTTACGGAACATACACGAAGTTTCCATTTTTCATTCCGTTAAACCAGTGGGGGTGTACACTGTACATATACCCCTAGGTGCAGATAATAAAATTTTTAGGTGAAGTCAACAGAGTGAACTGACAAAATATGTTTTTCTCATTTTCTTTTCTTTTGTAAATGTATTTTTTTAAACATTTCAACAATTTAAGTTAATAATGGTATATATGATACCTGGTAAACCTCATAAAAGTACCGTGCTGTGTTTCAAATTTTGCATCATTGGTCATTATCACCTTTAAATCTTTTGCTTTCGGGCTTCTCAGACAGGAAATTCAAAATTTTTCATGTTAAAATTCATGTTATTGTCTTCTGACCATTTGTATCATATATTCTGTTTGTGTTCCTCTGTAGGGCTTCCAACAGTTCTGCATTGCCGATTTTTTTGCTGATCTTTGTGTCGTTAGCAAAGGATGTTAATATACTGTTGTCGTCTATTTCATTGTCTATGCCTGTCAGCATGATAATGAGTAGGAGTGGGGCTAATATTGTTCCTTGTGAAACTGAGCTGCGTACTTTCGATTCTGATGATGATATACATTGGATTTTTGCGGCTTACTGCTGTTCCCTGAGGAAGCTGCAGATTCATTTGCCCACTTTGCCTGTTATTACGATGCATTTCATTTTGTGCGCTATGATGTCATGATCACACTTATCGAATGTCTTAGCAAAATCTGCGTATATTACATCGTAGTTATCATTGTTCTCAACTGCGTCCATTATATTGTTACAGTGCTCTATTAGTTGTGATAGGCATGATCTTCTTGATCGGAATCCTTGCTAGTCCTCATTAAATCTTTCCTGTGTCTCCAAAAACTTATATATTTTTCCCCTGATTATTCTTTGAAAAATTTTGGTGAGATATAATATCAGTGACACCGGTCTATAGTTCTTTGCTTGGGACCTATTCCCCCATTTATATACTGTACAGGAACAATGTTCGCTCTTTTTAGTATGCTCGGTATTTTCCCCGTGTCCAGGGATCTTCTCCATATCCAGTAAAGGGGTGTAGCTATTTCGTTCTTACAGTTTTTAATCAACAAAGCATTCCATTTGTCCGGGCCTGCACCTGAATATGATTTCATTTGTCCTATAGCTTTCGCTATATTTTCTGTGGTAAATTCGAAATCAGTGATACATTCTTCCATAGGCGTATTGGATGGCTCTTTATTCAGGGGGGGGGATTTGCCCTAAAAATTTTGAGGGTGCCCTGATTTCCGCATAAGCACTGTGTGTAGTATAAAATAACACAAAGGTTAGAGTATGAGTAACATATATTAAACCCCCCGCCTCAAGCATGATTCTCCATTTAATTCCTCTTCTAAAAAGGTATTTCTGTCAGGTACTGCTTTGTCTCTGTTTGAGGTACTGAAAACTGACTCATATTGAGCTCTCAATATTTCAGATATTTCTTTTAGCGAATCGATTAGCTCATTATTTTCTTTCCATAAGGGTGCGATAGTGGTCCTCGTTTTTATTTTTATTTTCGCGAAGCTGTAGAAGTATTTTGGGTTATATTTTATTGTTTTCATCGCATCTTCCTCTTCTTTCTCTGAATGGTTCTTAATTAGAGCTTGATTTTCCTGTATATACTTTCCAATTTTACTTGTATCACGTTTTTGGTGTTGTCTGTGCAATTAATTAATTTTGTGGCTACTCTCCTTCTCTTGCGGAATAGTGTTCGCTTTTGTCTCTCGGAATAGTTCTTCCTTCCCTTTGGCTGTACTTTTTCCCAAGGTTATTAGCATTTTTTCGGTTGCTTTATCCTCTAAGACTGTTTTTCACTCTATTTGTGACATATGGGATCTGATTTCTTCCCAATTTATAGTCTTAGCGTTAGAGTTTGGGTTAAAAATCTCAAATTTGCATCTTTCTTCAGTATGAGTATTTTCTTTTAGTGCTCTCGCCATATTAGTGGACACTTCGACAATGTTGTGGTCCGAGATATTTGTTGGTGTTATTTTTATATCATTGATAAAGTGGTGTTATTCGTGAATACCAGATCCAAGCAGTTATTTCTTCTGGTGTTATCTGTTATCTCCTGCATTACCATAAATTCATTTGTTGGAGATATCAACATCTTTTATTGCTCTTGGCCTTCTCTTGTGCCCCCCTTGTCCTGGTGTATATATACACATTTCTTCCCATTCTTTTGTATTTTATAAATTTTAAATTAAAATCACCGCAGAGTATTCTAGTATATTCGGGGATGGAGTATTTAAGGACTTTATTAGGCTTCTGGTGTCGGCAATGGCTTTAGAGAATTTTGCAGGTGGGGTGTTCGGAGGTCTATAGATCGACTATTGGTATCACGTTAATTTTTTAATTTTTACTGCTAAGAGCGCCATGTAGCTGTTTCATTTATTTATTATTGTCTGTCATTTGGCTCTCACATGCATATAGCACAGCAACCTTTTGGTCTTTCTGTTCTGTTAGCTCGAAGTATGTTGTACCCATCAATTTTTATTTCTTTTTTATCTGTGCAGTATTTGCAGTTTTCACAATCTCTCTGGCAGTTTTTAAGATGTGTTTCTCTGAGGCATGTGATGTCAGTCCTTGTTTCTTTTCAAAATCCTTGAAACTTTGTTTATCGTGTGGTTTGGTCTTAGCCCTTGAATATTTGCCAGGACTATATTTATGTTTCCTGTTTTGCGTTGTCCTTCGAGTATTCCAAATTCATTTTCCTTCAGTGACGCGTGTTTTGTATTCCTCTGGTCCTCCGAGAAAGCTTCGTTTCCGATTACCCATTCTGGTAGTTTTTTTGCTTGGTATCGGCTCGGCTCAGAGGTTCTCAGCTGTATCGACTGTATGTGTTGAATGAGGCTTAGGAACCGTATTGTGTCTGCGATGTCGAGAAAATTTGCTACTTGGTTTGTATTCGTAAATTTCTGGCCGTTTTTCTATTGTGCCTCGAGTTTGTTGGGAGGTGATGATAGTAGCATTTCTTACCATATTTGCGGACCCCCTGGTTTGCTTAGTATTTGCAAATGGTGGGATGATAAAATTTGCAGCTGTCGCCAAATTTACAGTGACCGTTATTATAAAGGAGATTGAACATGGTGGGGCCCTCATATATGCACTGTCCTTCCTTATAACTGCAAAAGCCCTTTGCATAGTATATGTATACAGTTCTTTCCACATTATCACTCGGGGCCTTTGTATTTTGTTGTTTGTTTCATTTCCTTTATCGGAGATAACCTCAGTCTATTTTCGTGATTTCCCACTTGTTTTTCGCTATTTACCCTCTTCACTCTGGTGTTCTCCATCTGATCTACGTGTGTTTCTTTTAGTGCTTTTGTTACTATAATTTTTTCGCCCTCTTTGTGTGTCGGTATTTCTACATGTGCCATGTTTGTATCTGCTTCACTTTTCTTTGTCTACTTTCCTGTTTCTTTCTGCTCATCATTTATATTCTCTCCTTTCGCTGCTTTCTCAGTATCTCTTTCTATCTTATAAACCGTAAACGAATTTATTTCCGTTATACATCTTTCACAGAAATATTTTACTCCATTTAGTTGTTTGGCATTTGCTATAAGAGTGATGTCATCATCTTTTCAACTCAAGCAGTTACAGCCAGAGAAATTGAAAAGGCTTAAATCTAATTGCCCTTGATTCATAGGTTGCATTTTTGCAGCCTTTTCAAAATCAGTTACCCATTTCCATGTTATTTATAAAGTTTGGTGAGCGAAAATTTTGCTCAAGAAGGAGAGGGTGAGGTGCGGGAGTTTTGACTATTGAGTTGAGGATGAGGGAGAGTGGTCGCCGTTATTCAGGGGATGTCACGTAGAGATGGAACCCGGTTTTAAAAAGCCGGTTTTTAACCGGTGATGAAAATCTTTAATCATCACCGAAACCAACGATAAGAACCGGTTTTCACATTTTTGCGCAAGTCTCCGATCACTTTGGTCCATTTTCTATGAAACAAACGTTTTCAAACGTTTAAAAACATAGTAATTACGTTTTGCATCGTTTCGTATCGTTTTTTTTGTTTATAAGTGGTGTAGTCCGGGGGTAACGCAAGGTAACGGCGTTACCCCACTGGTTTTATTTTACTTTTAGCGTTACCCTACTGGTTTTATTTTACTTTATATTTTTTATATTTTTTGCTGTTTCCACTGAACATTTTTGTAATACATACTCTTTCTAACTATATTTCTTTCCTAACCCCTTCAATTTCAACGTGTTTTTGGGAATGTACATAAAATGTAAAAACGCTGTAGAATTTTATAGAAACGCTATATAAGAAAAATTGTTGTTGCGTTACCCCACTGAAGAAATTACGACTACACCACTGTCCATCATGTCAAAGAAATCAAATGCTTGGTATCATTTCACTCGTGAGTCGTAAGAATAAAGAAGAAGCAGAGTGTATGACGTCACAAAGTTTTAAAATGTTGTGGAGGTTCTACTTCAAGTTTATCATCCCACATGAAAAATATTCATGGCATAAACATCGACCAGATTAATCAGCCATTGAAGAAACGAAGAACAGTGGAAGAGTTTGTGCAAAAAAAAGTCCATAGAAGAGGAAATTTCGAAACTTGCGTGTGTAGATGGACTGAGTTTCCAATCAATTGCTAAAAGTGAATTCATTCAAGAAAGCCTAAGAAAGATAAAATACGACAAGCCTCATCCAACTTCCCATAATGATGTCAGAAAAATGGTGCTTAGTTTTTATGAGAAAAAGAAACATGAATTGGTCAACTACTTCAAGAATCAGGTGAGACAAGGAATCCACTATTCATTAACTATGGATGAGTATACATCTTTGCAAAACCAAAGATATATTAATATTAATATTCATATGAAAATCAACATTGGTCTCTTGGTCTCATGAAAATAAATGGTTCTCTCGATAGCACCAAACCTATTGCAATCGTTAGGAAAAGATTGGAAGACTTTGGCTTGGACCTAGATAAGCATATCGTGGATTGCACCACCGACGGTGCCTCAGTAATGGTCAAATTTGGAAGAGAAATAGTACCTGATCACCAGCAATGCATTGCACATGCTATACATCTCGCGGTTTCGGATATCTTGTATTAAAAAACTGCTGAAAATTCAGTTGAAGGGGAAAGTGACCCTACCCCTGAAGATGAAGCCATCGAAGAAGATGAACACTCTGCACATGAGTTAAGCGAAGATGAATGTGAAATTTTATGCACTGATACAATTTTTGAGTCTATAATTGTTCTTCCAAAAATTCGAGAAGATTACTTAAAAGTAATAAATAAGGTGGGAAAAATCTGCCGCATATTTCGAAAGTCTCCTTTGAAAAATGAGAGATTGCAGGATTTTGTCAAAGATGAATTTAATGGAAAGGAAATGAAGCTTATCCTTGACTGTAGAACGAGGTGGAACAGTCTTTTGGTCATGATAGAAAGATTTTTGAAACTCAAAAATTGCATTCCAAAGGCCCCCAGAGTGATACGCTCAACAGAGACGATTTCAGATGAAGAATGGAATGCTCTAAAGAGCCTCTTTGACACGCTTCGTCCACTGGAAATTGTTTTGAAGGGACTCTGTTCCGAAGACGCAAATTTGATCAAAGCTGAATCTTCCATGAAGTTCATTTTGGATAAATTTGAAAGCAAAAACAATCCTTTAGCTTTTGAGCTACGTCAGTGTCTCATTGATCGCTACTCATCGAGAAGACAAAAAGAAGCTGTCGCCTTGCTGAGTTTTCCTCACAATCCCGAGGTCTTGAAAAATGAATCATCAGCACCGTTCCTCTTTCCTTCAAGACAAGCACTTAAGAAGTATGCGGATCATACATTTAAGAAGCGTTTTCCAGAAGCTTGCCAGATTTAAGAAACAGACGACCAAGTCCAATCAATTGCTTCGAAACTCGAAGATTCACAATGCAGCTCAGGTCGTGAAGTAAATGATGACGATCAACTTATGAACGAGTACATGTGTGAGATGAACAAACTGAAAATGAAACCCAAGAAAGATTCTTCTGAGACCTTTGACGTAAACAATGAATTCAAATATTTTGAAGCTACTTTGAATAGAAGCGAAAATTTGGATCGAATGTACGAGGCGTTGCTTACAATAAAAGCCACCAGCGTTAGAGTCCGAGAGTGTTTTCAGCTGCTGGTTTATTCGTCACAAAGATTCGATCAAGAATGTCAGATCAGACACTTAATGCTCTTTGTTTTCTCAAGTGTTATTTAAAAAATCAAGTTCGATAATAAACTTTTTAATTCAAATGTTACACATACTTGATTGAATCAATTAAAACCTTATTTCTGTTTAATATTTTCCATCCATATTTTCCATCCCTAGATGTCACGCGTTGTCTATGTCCACTGATTGGTGCTCATGAGAGCGGCCGTGGGAGATATTGAGGGATGGTTATAGGAATTTTGGGGAAAAACAAAGTGCTTTGTTTCAAACGTATGGATGGGCACCTAATTTTCTTTTTTTCCGATGGAACTAATCAAGTACGAAGAGTTTGCTTTATTTTACTTTTTATGATATATATATATAGACTGTTTGAACTCAATTTATACATACATTTTGTATGCGGATGCAGGAAAACACCTTGACTTTTAACGTATATTAACATATAAATGTATATTAACATCACTCAGCATCCGTAGCTCAGTGGGCAACGCCAACTTGCCAAAAATCCCTTCAGCAGACAAAAATGTGAAAACCTATCCATTTCCAATTCTGCTCGGTCTTTCTGGCACCTAGCCAAGAACCACTTCAACAACTTTACTTCGTCTTTCCCTCCTCTTCCATTCTGACGGCTCAGTTGCTGCCTCTTCTGATAAAGCTCAATTCTTCGCTCAAACGTTTGCCTCCAACCCAACCTGGACGACTCCGGTGCTGTTCCTCCCTATCCTCCCCTTTCTGACTTATTTATGACTGAAATTAGAATATCTTCCGAAGATTTTTTTTTCTGCCCTATCTGGGCTCAACTCCAGGAAGGCGTATGATCCTGATGGGGTCCCTCCTGTTGTTCTCAGGAACTGCTTCTGTGTTGAGATCCTGCCAAGGCAAATTCTTTCGTTTTTCTTTTTCATCATTTCTCTTCCTGCTGGAAGTTTGTTTTCATTCAGCTTGTCTCAAAGAAGGGTGACCGCTCTCAACCCCCAACTATCGTCCAACTGCTTTGAGTCCTTGCCCTTCTAAAGTTTTTGAATTTATCCTTAATAGGAGAGAATTTATCCTTAATAGGATCGCCAGTAGAGCGTTCCGCAAGGGACGCTCTACTGGCGATCTTCTTGCATATATCTCTGACTGTTGGTCATCTTCCTTTCGGGATTTCGGTGAAACCTTTGATATTGCGCTAGACATTTTTGAAAGAATTTGGCGCAACCCCTTTATTTCAAAACTGCCCTTCTTCGGTTTCTATCCTTCTATCTGTGCCTTCATCTCTGATTTCCTTTCTTTTGATCTATAGCTGCGGTTGTAGATGGCCACTGTTCCTCTCCCAAAGCTATTAATAGTGATGTTCCTCAGGGCTCTGTCCTGTCACCCACCCTCTTCCTCTTATTTATCAATGATCTTTTAAGTCACACTTCCTGTCCAATATACTCCTATGGCGATGATTCCACCCTCCACTTCTCCACCCGCTTCACAAAGCGTGAAACGACTATGGAGCACCTGATCTCTGATCTTTGTACTATCTTTGATTGGGGGAGAGAAAACCTTGTGGCTTTCAATGCCTTAAAACTCCAGTTCCTTTATCGGTCTACTCGCCGCAATCTTCCGCACGATTATCCCCTTATCTTCAACAATACACAACTCAATCCTTCCTCTTCTCTTAACATTCTTGGTGTTTCCTTTTCTTATGATCTTTTCTGGAAAGATCACATATACTCTCTTTACAAAACAGTTTTTAAGAGGTTAGGTGTACTGTACCGCCTCCGCAGTTTCTTCACTCCCACTCAGTTGCTCTCTCTGTACAGGGGTCTTGTCCGCCCCTGTATGGAGTACGCTTCTCATGTGTAGGGTGGCTCAACCCACACAGTCCTATTTGACCGGGTGGAATCAAAGGCTTTTCGTCTCATCAGTTCCCCTCCTCTTATTGACTGTTTTCAATCCCTCTCTCTTCGTCGTAACGTTGTCTCACCCTCTCTTTACTATTGCTATTATAACGGTCACTACTTTTCTGAACTCTCTAACTACATGCCTCCTCCTTTAAGGAGAGCACGCAGCACCAGATTTTCAACACATTCTCATTACTTTTCTGTCCAACTTTCTAACGCAAGGTTAATCTGTATTTTCAATCTTTCATCTACTCAGCTGGTAAACCCTGGAACAATCTTCCTCAATCCATCTTTCCCCCCTGTCTATGACCTCCAATCTTTCAAACGCAGTGTCCAGGGATCTCGAAAACCCGAGACCTTGATTTTGGCCCTCTTCTTCTTCTGTGGAGGTTGGGCGCTTTTGCGGGCATTCGCCCTTGGCCACTCCTTCCTGCATTTAAAAAAAAAATATATATATATATATATACACAGTATATAAGTTCTTACGAGGAGACGCAGTGTGCAGCAGTGAGGACGTGGCTATCGCTGACAAGGGAGGCCCCACAGTGGAATTTTCCATGGACGAACATTGCCACCTGCCACGGGGCTTCTTTATTGCGAGTAGGGATTCCATACGTGATTTTGGATGAATGGATGAATGAAAATCCTTTATCTATTAGAAGAAATAAACTTACATTTTATCATCATCGGGATTAGAAAAAATGGGATGAGGGATCATCTCTTTTATTATTATTATTATTATTATTATTATTATTATTATTATTATTACTGTATTTTGTCTTGTAGATAGGAAAGTAAAAAAATTATTTTCTGCAAAGCACTATAACTTGGACCCATTTTTGTTAAAATTTTAACTTTAATTCAGAATACTTAATTGTACTCTAATTAAAAATAAAACAAATAAAAAAAACTTGGATTTAAATTAAAATTTTAAAAACTTGCAAAAATCCTCGAATCTTACGTTTATGAAAAGCCGTTTCGGACAAATCGGGACCTTCAAATTCCAGTGATGTCAACAAAACAGAACCGCTTCCGGCACTTGTAGGATCAACAGATGGACTTTGGAAAGTTGCGGATTGCTGGAAACAATTAAACAATTACCGACAGGAGAGAGAGAGAGAGAGAGAGAGAGAGAAGTACCTCAAAAGGCCTTGCGGCCCATACCGAGGAGGGTGTCCGGCGAATTTGTCTACAACAATTTGTCTACAACAATTTATCTACAGCAATTAGTCTACAGATACAATTTATGTACAGTAATTTGTCTACAGATACAATTTGTCTAGAGAGGAAAAATGAAAGCTATTTGATGTAAATTATTATTAATTTTTTCAAAAAAATGAAAAATTTGTTTCTGCAATCGGTTTTCTTGAGAAATGATAAAGAAAAATGTTATTGGATATTGAATAAATTTATTTACTGAAACGACGCAATGCACTCCAACATCTTTTTGAATAAGTCCGAGCTGGTGTGACGCTTACGCCATACAAATTCACAAAAAATGACAAGAATTAGTGCGATATCTTGCAAAAAACAATAGTATAAGAAACTCGATTAGGTCAGGTTAGGTTAGGTCAGGTCAGGTCAGGTCAGATTAGGTTAGGTTAGGTTTCTCAAGAAAACCGATTGCAGAAACAAAATCAGGGTCATCGACTGCCCTTGTTTTCAATTTCGTAGGAAAATCGAGAGCAGTCCATGAAACATACTCGGTCCAATATTAGTAATAGTTTCTCTAGACAAATTGTATCTGTAGACAAATTACTGTAGATAAATTGTATCTGTAGACTAATTGTTGTAGATAAATTGTTGTAGACAAATTGTTGTAGATGAATTGTATCTTTAGACAAATTGTTGTAGACAAATTTGCCTAAAACCACCGAGGAGGTACCAATGGCAACGGGTGCCACAGAAAATTTTCTACACCCTCAAATAGTGTGCAAGATTTGGTTTAACCTTTTCTTGAAGTGATCCACAGAGGAACTGTTCACAACTTCTGAAGGTAACCTGTTCCACGTGTCACAGATCTTATATGTAAAGTAATTCACACACACACTAGTCCTAAACCGTTTCAAATCCAACTTCCAACCATTGTTGCGAGTTGGGTTATCATTTAAACTAAACATGCTTCTAAAATCGACATCGTTGAACCCGCGTAAGAGCTTGAAAACCTCGATCAGTTGACCGCGCAGCCTCCGAGTTTCCAGCGAAAACGAGTTCAGGGCGCGTAACCGTCGATTGTAGCCCATATGCCTAACTGAAGGGATTAACTTTGTGGCCCTCGCCTACTCGCTCCAGCCTCTCAATATCTTTCCTGAGGGTGGGCGACCAGAACTGCACAGCATACTCCATGTGCGGCCGAACCAGGGAATTGTACAGAGAGAGCACAATCTCCTTGTTCCGAAACTGAAATTGCGTCCTGATATAGCCCAACAACTTCTGGGCTTTCTTTTCCACCTCTACGCACTGTTTGGTAAACTTAAGGTCGCTGCTAATTAGCACACCCAAGTCCTTTTCCAAATCAGTCGCCTCGATATTACTCCCCAACATCGAGTCGTCCGACTTGGAATTGGCGTAGCCAATGTGCATCACCTTGCATTTACCCAAGTTAAACGGCATTTGCCATTTTTCGGACCACTCTCCTATCCTACCTAGGTCCGCACGCAGTTGCTCGATCGCCTCGGCGTCCCAACATTGGCCCCAAGCTTGGTGTCATCAGCGAATTTGGCGATCCGACTGACGATGCCACCGTCTGTATCATTTATGTAAATGATAAACAACAGCGGCCCCAAAACGGAACCCTGAGGAACCCCGCTAGTGACCGAGGCCCAACCCGAACTAGCCCCTTTAATTACAACAATCTGCCGCCTATTCTTCAGCCAGTTTTCAATCCACCTACCTACTTCCCCACCGATACCCAGCGCGCGCACTTTTGCCATTAGCCGGCGGTGAGGTACCTTATCAAAGGCTTTCTGAAAGTCGAGATAAAGTATATCAATCGCCCTATTCTTATCATACTCACTCAACATGACCTGGAAAAACTCGAGCAAGTTGGTGAGACACGACCTATGCCGTCTAAACCCATGTTGGGAATCCTCAAGCAGCTTGTAGGAATCCAAATGGTCAACGATCCTATCCGCTATTATCCCCTCTAATAATTTACCTACAACTGAAGTGAGACTAATGGGACGATAGTTCCCTGGACTTTCGTGATCCCCTTTCTTAAAGATAGGGGTCACGTTGGCTTCCCTCCAGTCACCAGGCACCTGGCCCGTCTCCAACGATTTGTTGAAGACTGTAGCCAGGTGGGGAGCCACCTGGTCGCGCACCTCCCGCAACACTCTGGGGAGAAACTGGTCTGGCCCAGGAGCCTTAAACGCGCTCAGTTTGTCTATTCTATCGGCAACGACTGTCGCGGTACATCGAACACTATCCAGGCCAGCACCTTCGTGCCTCACGCCTGGCTCGGGGATGACGCGGGTGTCCTCCCTGGTGAACACTCCCGCAAAGTACTCATTAAGCACATTAGCAATGTCCGCGTCGGAGATCCGCAGAACGCCGCTTCGGTCCTTTAACGGACTTATCATACTTCTAACGGGCTTTCTACTATTAACATAACTGAAGAACTCCTCAGGGTTCCCCTTGCAGAGGCTTGCCACCCGTAGTTCTTCGTTACGTTTCGCTAGCCTAACCTTCGCCTTCACTTCCCTACACAGGCGGACATACGCTTCAGTGTTCTCATGGGAACGATTGGCCTTCGCCCTCCTATACGCTACTTTCCTATTTCGGATAGCCGAAGCGATGTCACGATTGAACCACTTAGGCTGCGTTGAAGCAGGGGTGACCGGTTTTGAGGGTATGGCAGCAGACTGCAGCACCATAAACTCGTCCCGGAATGCACTCCACACTCCCTCAACATCGCCGCCGACTTCTAACCCCATCTCACCTACGCTATCCCGGAGGCTAACAAAGTCCGCCCGCCGGAGATCGAGCTTACTGCCTCTCGAGTTACTACGCTTCACCCGAGGGACGCAGACACGGAACCTAATCAGACCGTGATCAGTCCCGCCCAACGATTCGTCAACGGTGAGGCCAGTGACGAGGTTGTCTTCGGTCGTGAATACTAAGTCTAGAACGCTTTCACCTCGTGTAGGCTCATTGACCCACTGAGTGAGGAAGTTCTCATCAGCAAAGTCAACTAGCCTCCTCCCTTCAGCATCAGCAGTCCTGTCTTCCCACTTTATGCCGCGACAGTTGGAGTCTCCTAAAACTACACACACCCTATCCCTTAGCAGGCTACTGAGTTCGGTGTACAGGGCTGTATCCTCCTCGAGGAGGAGATGCGGGGGTCTGTACACCAAGATTAACCTATAGTTCGTCCCTCCCACGTTCAGATCGACGCTAAGCAGCTCCCGTTCCGACCGGAACTGGCAGTCAACCGGACTCAACGTGTCCCTCACGTATATTAGTACCCCTCCCCCTCCCCACGGTTGCGGTCTTTGCGAAACATTCTATACCCGGGAATTTCGAACTCCCTAACGTAGTCCCTACGATCAGTATGAATCCAGGACTCGGTGATAGCAACGATATCCTGGTATTCTGATGATAAGAGCGCCCGTAGCTCGCAAAATTTATTCCTAATCGACCTAGCATTAAAAAGCATTGCACGGAGGGAGCCTTCCCTATTCTGACCGCTCCCTTGCACGACCCGTTTCCCGAACAGCCATGGTTGTCGAGAGTTGAAGAACCTCTCACCAACGAGGGGGCAACTTCCACAGGAGCCTGAGCCCCCTCCAACGTGGAAGGAGGGTCACCCACCTGTACCTGGACGCACCCTTCAGTTGAAGGTACGTCCGCCACCGGCTCAACATCATCTCTCCCCGGTGGGGGCCCGTCATCTCTCCCCGGGCTCGACCTCACCATTCTGTATAGGTGCCGGTCGAGCAGCGCGCCTAGCACACCTTTACCCTTGTCATTGAGGTGGACACCATCCCTCTGGTAAAGGTCCCACCTACCCGAAAATGCGTCGAACGGGTCAATAAACCTCACGCCCAGCGGGACGCACAAGTCTTGCACCCTCTCGTTGATGCCAATGACCTTACTGAGCGCGTGGTCACTGGCATTCATCCGCGGTAAAATACCCATCAACATTCCCCTGTCTGTCTTCAGTTTTAGATCATCCGCAAGAGACATGATCTCGGTGATGATCCCTTCTGTAAGACCTACCCTACCGCCTTTGAGGAACAGGTCGTTGCCACCAGCGTGGACAACGATCGCAGTCCTCCGACTAGCCACGCGCAGCTTCTCTACCTCCTTCCTTAAGTGCGCCGTTCCCCGCCCAGGTAAGCACCTTACCTTCCTCCCGTCCCGGTTTGCAGAAGCAAAGTACTTCTCCTGGCCCCTGATCTGCGAGTCCCCAATCAAAACGGTGTCTTCCTCCTTCGAGCACAGGAGACTAAAGCGGTTGGAGGTTCTGACAGGGGCAACTGGGGTCTGCAGCCTTCTTGCTTGCCCGAGACCTTTCGATACCCGTCGCCACCCATAGACGCACTTACATCACCCGACCCACCCCGACCGGCAGCTACATCCTTCCGTTTCTTTGGGCCATCAGTTGGCCCCTTCCCACCCTTTTTCTTTATCGGCCCCTTCCCACCCTTCTCTATCAGCCCCTTCTTTACGCCCTCCACCTTGCGCGGCGGTTCCGTGCATTCTACGTGAATCGCTGGCGATTCTTCAGACTGATTTTGTACCCTAGCCCCCGGTTGCACCTCTACCTTTTCTCCGCGGTCCTGAGCCCTGTCCAGTCCATCGCTGGACCGCCTTTCCATGGAAGCTATCCTATCAATGAGCTCCGGGGTGGAGGGCGCAGCCGCATCAGTGACCGCCGCACCTCCAACAGCCGGTCTGGACGACTCGAGCCGCCGGACCCTCTCCTATAGCTTCTCGTAAAACCGCATGAGTTCGCAAAAGCGGCACATGCTGGAGTGGTTGATCTTCACGAAGCAGGCTTCTTTGAAGTTCGTCACCCACTGGTTTACTTCACACCTCGCACATTCAGCCTTCAGTTTCTGCGGTCCAGTCATTGTAACTTTTTTTTTTTTTCGAACTCTGAATACTCTGAATAAAATAAAGCGTTCTTAGCAATGAAAACTATCAAAAACGTTCTGACCAGTATATAAAAAAGGAGGCGGGGTGAATTCTTCCCGCGCGTAGACGCATCCACCTATTTGCAAGTGACGTTCATCCCTTCCAGAAGACTACACCTCTCGCTGCTGCCGCACCGACCAAAGGTCTCCCCAGGGCCGGACAGTCCCAAACGTGTCGCAGCTACCAACTGACAAACACTCGCGACGCAGGCGTCACGGATTTCCCTCCAGGAGCGACAGCGAGATGCAGCCCCTTACTAAGTCTTACTAGTCACTCACAAGCGACCAGACTCTTAGAATCCAGTGTTCAAGGGAGAGAGAGAGAGAGAGAGAGAGAGAGACTATGTTAACAATTATACTCAGATTGTATGTGGGGCATCCTTTGGGCTGACGTCGGTATTTGGTACTTCCCAACGAATACCTTGTATTTTAGTATGTTTTAATAGTTAAATCTAAATTATTTCCAGAATGAATTATACCTGTTCAAGATCGGATTTGAGTAAAGATCCCCTAATACCGCATTGATTTTGAAATAAGGGCCTCTGTTGGCTTCTCACGTAAGTTGCGGTTGGAGTTTGGCCAGGAATCAGTTCGTCTGTCAAAAATAATATTGAGATCAGTACTCGGAGTTGTTTGTGAGCTTTAAGTTAGACATCATTCACTTTTGTATTTCATTTTCCACTTTCATTAGGTTGGGCGCAGTGCTTATAGATCGTTACCACATAATCGAGCTAAGAACCGGTGACCTCAAAACTCCCAAAGGAAAGCGTCTGACCTTTGGCCCATAGCTAAGCCCAAATGGATACAATTATTGGCGTAAGCAAAGAACGAGGTAAACTTAATGATTAGTTAGATGCCACATACTCAGTGACAGCGATTTTCATAGTGGACACCCATACTACTACTGCCCCTACTATCCTACACATCTTTCACTTCATAATATACAGTAACTACTGACATAACAGGTATTTCTTAAAATCTCAGTAAAATATCCTATCATGTGTTTAAGAAGTGTATCCACTATTTCATTATTCTTATAGAAAATTCATTGCGGACATTAGTCCCATTTTCAAAAGTAAAGGTTCGACCCACGGCTTCGGTCTTATGCAAATACAATTTTATCCCATTATTCATCGATATCGGAGATGGGATATTAAGTGCCTCCTTTCATGCAAAAATGGATGGCATCTATGTAGACTGCCTCGAAGGATTAGTCAGATTTTCATTTATTTAGTATATATATATATACCTATATATATATGGGACGAATTTCACAATTAAACACGTGAAATGAATGAATGATTCCCTGACGAGGTTATATATATATATATAAATTATTTCACGAAAGTAACACGTGTTACGTGTTGAGTGTTCCTGAGGATGTCATTAGACGAAAGCGCTTGAGCACTATTTCATGTTTTAATTTTCCTTCGTGGTTATTTTCATCATCATCATATATATATATATATATTATATATATATATACACACACGCTTGAACTGACATTCTTTAATTACCAGACGTTTCGGAAGACCCAATTTCCATCTTTAGTAGTTGTCACAACTTACAATGTTTAATTCAATAACTGAATCATAATCATTCAGAGTAGGTTTATTACTAAAAATGTAAAGTGACTCCATAAGCAAACCCATATCTAGAATTTATTTGGATAACCTCTATCACAACCCCGAAAACTGTGGAATTTAAGGTTAAAGAAGGTGTTTTTTAGGTAAATGACAAGTTCCTTGGGAGCTTTGATTTGAAAATTATCTCTAGTTCTCTACGAACCTTTAATAAAAATATTCCTGAAACAAGTACAGTTTTATTACAAATTCTACAATAGAATTGATTTACAAATCAGAAAATAAAGATGTACATAAGAACATTATACGAGTAAAAAAATTTACTTCCAACAATAAATTGATTTACGTTAGTCAGAACTGTGCATTGTCACAACTTCACAAAACTCGGCAATAACGTACACCCATGCTTTTATTTTTTTACGATGTCGACACACGACTGCTGTCTGTTGTTACGAGACGAAACGTTAATAATATATCGTATTTTTCCGCAATCCTTTTTTTTCTTTAAGAATCATATTAATAAAAATGGTTTTTAGAGGAAGAAAATGTCAAATACGCTGGAAAATACGCTGCATTTTCTTGCGTATAATATACTATTTTAACTAAAAATTAGTCCTAAAAGGCAGATTTTTGAGATGGAAACGAAGCGTTTTATATACCGAGTAATACGAATCTGAAGTAGGCCTCCAGTTCTGCATCTCTATAGCAGAGCATTAAAATCAGTTAATAATATATGGAAAAATTAATATCTCTCGAATCAAGGGATATAATTTTTCCCGTTCGGGAGGCTTCATCCCCATACACCCACCACCTTGTCCATAAGCCTTGAAATGCCGCTTTCCTCGGAACAAGCCCTTGTCCAGAATTATATATACAATGGCGGTCACAAGTATTCGTACAGAGAAATATTTCGGATATATTCATCCTTTCCTTTTATACCATGCATAGGATAGTTATGAAAAGGTTACCGTTCGTTTGGAAAGTTTTAACGAAAAAAAGAATTAGTTCAACTCCAGCATATAATGTAAAACATCAAAGAATTTGATGAAAATAAAAAAAATTAAAAAACAAAAGTTTTCGTACATTTATTTACAAAATTAGCGAATACTTTTTATGTCCGCCTTAGGCTTCAAGAATTAAATTTTTTTATCAGTAGTTGGCTGTTTATTGATTAGAGACTGTTGGCAATTCTGAATTCTAGAATTTCCTCTTTAAATCTTCATAAAAGACGGATGACTATACAATCCATTACTAAGCAATGGGTCGTTGTGGTGAAGAGCTGTCTACAGAACTTAAGAAATATGCAAAGGTGGGCAGTTGCGCCGCAAAAAATTGCGGCGCAACATTTTTGGTTGCGCTTGCGCTTGCGCCGCACACTTTTACAGAGAGTTGCGGAATTGTTTGCGGCGCAACTTATATATGCAGTTTCAAGATTAGCGCGCAACGCGCAACATTTAATATTGCTTCTCTGTAAAAATAACCCAAGCGAATGTAACTTAAATATTTTTATCTGGCAACACTGCACTTCAATTGTTTACATTCAGTCACATTCTCAATGCGCCAGTATCACTGTCTGACTTTCTCTTGTTTTCGTTTCTTTTTACTTTTTAGTACTAATACTAGTACTAGTATTATGGATCGTTTTGTGGTGTCTGTGGCCGACAGCACTGATTCTGCCGACCAGGACATGGACAGAGAGGTTGAAGTGACTGAGAATGTTGACAGCCGTTCCCCTGAGACTGAAGCAAGTGTCAGTGAGGTTTCCGCTTCAGGATCGGGGGCCCCTACCGTTAACCCCTGGCCTTGGCCGACTTTTTTGAGTTCAAGGGTCAGGCCCAGGCACAGGGCCACACGGACAACTTCCTGTACGAGTGTGTCCGCTGCAGGCCCAATAAGAAGGTCTTCTCAGCCAACAAGAAGTCAAGATACAGCCTCCGGAAGCATATGGAGAGTAAGCACGGCTACTGCCTTCAGAAGTTTTTGGACTGCTGTATGGACGGGACAAAAGAAGCCAAGAAACGCCATGCATCCTTGCACAAAGCTGCCACCAAGAGGCAGATGATGTGCCGCCAACCAACCTTGATGGAGATGGCAGGCCCATCCAAGTGTAGGCACAACATCAGCAAAGCTACCTTCCAACATAAGGTGAGTCAGGAAAATTTGATTTCAATAATTTGCTTAACATTTTTTTCAAAAATTAACCTCCTGACTCTCCGATCCACACTTTGAGATGCTGGTGTTCATGAAGGGGAACCTGGCTCTTATGTAGTGATTTTTTTGCATTTATTATATATTGTAATAAAATATTGATATTATCTTTTTCTGTATCAGATATATTTTGTTTAACTTGTAAAAAGACTTTTTATTTTAATATTATTTTATTTATTTTTCAAAAGTTGCGCGTTGCGGTTGCGCTTGCGGCGCAACTTTTTGAAAAGGGTTGCGCTTGCGCGTGCGGCGCAACTATTTCAGCAGAGTTGCGGTTGCGGCTGCGGCGCTACAAAAATCGTTGCGCGTGCCCACCGCTGGAAATATGTTATCGCTAAATACGAGTGTGGAAAGAGTTATAGGAAGATAGGAGAAGAACTTCGAATTCCATTTACGACGGTTGTTGCAGTTATAAAGAAACGGAAAGGCTTTGGAACAATCAAAACTCTATCAAGGTATGGACGACCTTGCAAGATTTCACAACTTACAGCTAGACAGATTGAAAGAATGGCTGCTACGAATCCACGAGTGACAGCAGCTGATATTTGCCAGACAGTAAGACTATTTAAGATCGATGTCCATCCCTCTGTTGTACGTCGTACATTGAGAAATAATGGTCTGCATGGAAAAGTTGCACGAAGAAAATCTCTGTTTCGAAAAGCGGACAAAAAAACTCGTTTAAAGTATGCCAAGGATCATCAGAATGATAGATTTGCAATCTAGAAGAAAGTTGTCTGGACAGACGAGACCAAAATTGAATTATTCCGGAACAACGAGAAATCGTATGTTTGGCGAAAATCAAACACTGCATTCGAGGAAAAAACACCCTTCCTACGGTGGTGGTACTTTGCTTCTTTGTGGATGCTCATTGCTTCTGGTGCAAGAAAGCACGTTGTCATCAATTAAATCTTGAATTCGAAAAAATATCAGGAAATTTTAGAAGAAAATACTGTATATTGCTTTCAGTTTGGGAACTGCGAATGGGTCGCAGTTGGGTACTGCAACAAGCTAATAATCCAAACCATATACAGTACTCGTAAGTATGAGCACCATGAAATGGCTCCATCAAAAGAATTTCAAGCTTCTCGCATGGGCCAGTCAAAGCCCAGATCTCAATTTAATCGAGAATTTATGGTTTGATTTGAAAAAATCTGTCCGCAAGAGAAACCTTTGAATCTGAATGAATTGCAACAATTTATTTAGAAAAATGGGCTAAAATTTTAAAATTTCTACTGAGAGATGTCGAAACCTTTTAGGAAAATACCCAAAACGAATCACTGAAGTCATTCAAGCAAAAGGTGGACACAAAGTACTAATTTTGTAAGTAGATGTACGAAAACTTTTGCATTTTAACGTTTTTTTTTAATTTTCCTCAAATTCTTTGATGTTTTGCAATATATGTTGGAGTTAAACTAATTTTTCTTATTTGTTAAATTTCTCCAAACAAACGGTAAACCTTTCGTAACTACTCTATGTATGGTACAAAAGATAAGGATGAATATAACTGAAATATTTCTCTGTACGAAAACTTATGAGCACCAGTGTGTGTGTGTGTATATATATATATATATATATATATATAAAACCTTTGGTTAGCTTCCGCCCGAATTGTTCATTCTGACGAAGGTCAAGCTTTTCACTCCACCTTAGACCTACAGTTTAACATGCAATCCGAACCACGCCCCACCAGCAGCCCAGCTTCTTAACCACTAGGCTACCCAGGGTACCCATTTATCTACCAACCACTTTCTTTATTGTGTGGAAGGACGAACAGCTGAGTTTTGCTGCGCGCCGGCTGCCGTCACCGGGTCTCGAACCCGGGGCCGATGGATTCGTAGTCAGGGACGCTAACCACTACACCACCGAGGCGCATATATATATATATATATATTAGGAAGTCAAATTATCGTCTACTGCAGTTGTGTTAAGTAAATCTGGCACAATCACGTCAGAGGAGAGCGACCTTTATTTGACTTGAAATAAATCTCTACTACAAAAGTAGGAGTTAATTGGCACAAAAGATAACATAGTAAATAATGAAACAGAATTTTCCCTAATGTAGTAGGTAAATTGTATGCCTTGTTCTTTTATCGAATGTGACATTATGCAGAAACCTATTTTGAGAACGTTAATATTAATTACTTTCCACTCATTGTCATTCCCATTCCCGTTCGCGGTCCGCAATTGAGAATGTACAAAGTGAAAAATCCACATTTGAGAAAAAGTTTTTTCCTTTGAGAAAGAATGTCGCTCCAATTCGCATTGGCGGTAAAAGCATCAAGTGACAATGGCTAATATTTCCTAACCTATCGGAACTTAACATAACAAATAAAAACTAAAGCTGAAGAATAAACAGGAAAAGAATAAGGAATAAAAAAGAATAAGAAAAAGAATAAGAAAAGAATAAGGAATACGATTACCTGCCAAATTAATCGGAAATTGTTCTTCAAATAGTCGGCGTGTTGGGGCTGAGAAACTATATTGATTGTTCACTTCTTGTTGGGCACTTAGTACAACGGGAATGCTGATGGGGTATTGATAGCCATTGATGACGGACGCCTGTCGCGACTGTAGAGGACTCCTTACGGGTGACAAACTCCAGAATCCCCCGAATCCCCCGAAATGGGGTAAAAAAGGAGGTTGTACCTGGACAGGTACGACATACTGATACACCTGTGGTTTACATCTGTCACGAAGAGATAAAGGTTGGTTTTAGAAGTTTATTGCTAAAATGTTTCGATGAGCAAAAATTATAAGCAAAGTCGGACATTTTTCCATATTTTTTTGCGTATTTATTATTTCATAGTCTAAATATTGAATATTTTATGAATACATCAGTAAATAATAGTGGATGGGGGTTGTTAAATAATTTTCATATCTTTCAAGGTCACATAACAGAGGGTCATGCAGTTTATCATGACATCCGAACCCCTATCCCACAAAGGTAGACACAAAGAACACCAGGCCCTGAGAAGTATAAAGATAACTCAAAGCCACCAGGGCTTCTCTAGGTTATCCCTGTCCAAAATAAGACCTAAATTATCGCCCCAAATACATACTGTAATGTTTTACTCCATAATAGTAATTATTGAGGAAAGACGGCGCTCAGGCCAACTAATGCGACCCATTGCGTTAACTGTATAACTGTACTATAACTGTACAAACACTCCCAGCTATTTACGAAGTTTCCTCTCAAAATATGCCTCAAATCATTCTTAGATTCATGAGGAGCACTTTAATCACTGATATCTGAAGTCCGAGCCGAGAGTCTCGAGCTCAAGACCTTCAAATTAATAGCAAGGAGGTCAATCACTACTGTACCCTGACAGGTATATGAATACATCAATACAAATCGGATGAACTACAGCTTCACACTATAAAAGTAATCATAAACAAATTCAAAATGGAAAAGTTGCATGAAAATTTATGGACGACATTTAAGGTAGGTTTAAATATCCCTCCTAACTCTCTCAAATAAATATCTCTAATAATAAGCAAAGAAAATTTTATCCAGCGAATTTCCTTATCGCTTACTTGCTTTGTTATTGTTTGCTTGTTTTCCTTTCTGACGGTTTGATGTTGTTGTTGTTGTTCGATGGGGTTGATTAACCTACGTAACGGCAAAGGTCATGATGTAACTGAAGGACTTACAGCTTTACGTGCGATGCGAACCATGGGTTGCGAGGACGGGCTCCCATCCAACTACTACCCAGACAAAATGTCGCTTAACGTCACTGATCGACGGGAAGCGATGCTACGACATTAGCCACGACGTACCTTTGTTTACTGGTTTAGGGAACGAAAAAATAGAAGGACAATTTTGCTTTTCTTGACAATGGATTTTAGCGTCAACATTTCCCAACTCGCCAATATTTTGCTTTAGATAATTCTTCTTCATAATCAACATTATTAGCAAAATTAACGCAGTTAAACACAATTTAACAGGAGAGATCAAATTAATTTAGCAAACACGGAAATAATTGAAAAACTGTAATCCGAAACTTGAAACGAATCCCGCAACATCCAACCGAAACTGGAAAACTGAAAAAGTTATAAAATATGCAACATCCTTAAACAGAAGACTGTAGAAAGGAACAAGTTCGACACAATGTAATTAATGAACGGTAATAGCTCAGTAGTTACAAGACCAAAATGATTCAAGGCACTATCAGGAGGAAGACACAAAACACCTGTCTCAGGACAACCCTAAATGTGCCACGTTTGTCAAAGGAAGCGATTCTCTGCTACACCAAAACCAACTTCTTGCAAAGGCTGAGTCACGTACACTCGATCTTCACGTGAAGATGAAGGTTTTCGCGCGAGACCTTTCAAAGTTTATATATATATATATATATTAGTGGTGGACCGGATATCCGCATCCGCATAATTTTTAACATCCGCATCCGCACTTCTGACTGTGGATGTTATGCGGATATTACCTCTAATAAATTATGCAATTTACAATTGAATTAGCTTATAAAGTAGCTTATAAGGCCCAGTCATGCACATTTCATGTAAAGTATTAATAATTATTAATGAACAAACAAATATATAAACCTCAAAATATAAATACGTGGTAACGCAGAAAATTCAATGAAACTTGTTTCATTGAATTTTCTGTGGCTGAAACTCTTGAGAAAGTTATTATTTTTATCATAATGAAAACATTAATATTAATTTTAATTCTTATGCATTGCCTGCCATAATAGTAATATCACGAAATTTGAAAAATTATGTCATATATTCATAATTCTATATTATATTGATAGATTAACTAAATATCCGCATCCGCATCCGCGGATATTGAAATTAAAGATCCGCATCCGCAGATGTTGAAAAACACATCCGGTCCACCACTAATATATTTATATATACACACAGTCTTTTGATAGAGTCTGGCCCAAATCTTTAATTTCGAAACTCCCCTCCTTCGGTTTCTATCCTTCCATCTGTACCTTCATCTCTAATTTCCTTTCTGGCCGATCTAATAGCTGCGGTCGTAGAGAGCCACTGTTCTTCTGTTAAAGCTATTAACAGTGGTGTTCCCCAGGGTTCTGTCCCTGTCATCCACTCTTTTTCCTTTCATTTATTAATGATCTTTTTATTCGCACTTCACTTTAATTCAATTCTCCACCCGCTTCCCAAAGCGTCCGTCACAGCAGTCACTCCATGATTCGCGTAGGATGATTATGAAACACCTGACCTCTGATCTTTCTGCTATCTCTGATTGGGGCAGAGAAAACCTTGGGGCTTTTCAATGCCTTAAAAACTCAGTTTCTCCATCTGTCTACTCGTCACAATCTTCCACACGACTTATTCCCTTACCTTCAACAACACGTAACTCAATCCTTCGCCTTCTCTTAACATTCTTCGCATTTCCTTTTCTCGTGATCTTTCCTAGAAAGATCACATATACTCTCTTTCCAAAACAGTTTCTAAGAGGTTAGGTGTGCTGTACCGCCTGCGCGGTTTCTTCAATCCCACTCAGTATGCTGTCTCCGTACAGGGGTTGTTCGCCCCTGTATGGAGTATGCTTCTCGTGTGTGGTGTGGCTCAACTCACACAGCCGTACTTCACCGAGTGGAATCAAAGTCTTTTCGTCTCATCAATTCCCCTCCTCTTACTGACTGACTTCAATCTCTCTTTTTTCGCCGCATGTTGCCTCACCCTCTCTTTACTATCGCTATTATAACGGTCACTGCTTTTTTCAACTCTCTAACTGCGTGCCTCCTCCTTTAAGGAGAGCACGCAGCACCAAACTTTCTACACTTTCTCATTCCTTTTCTGTCCAACTCTCTAACGCGAGGGTTAATC
>JAJOZX010002856.1:0-205000 GCA_023014485.1 Bathynomus jamesi
ATGTTCATCACATTTAATGGCAAGTCATCCAAAAAACAACCTTTTTCCGAACGGGGTCGCTCAAGGCTCTGTTCTCTCACCAACACTGTTCAACTTTATATGCATGACATTCCAACATCCATAGATAACAAGCTTACCTTATCATCATATGCAGATGACATCACTCTAACATCCACCACAAAACAGCGACCGCTACAAATAACCTACAAAAACATACATAAACAGTATACAAGACTGGCTCACACACAATAGACTCAAAGTAGCGGCCCACAAAATCAACCATCACCTTGCTTACAAGCAATACAAAAGAACACTAAGTAACTCCACAGCTTACACTAAAAACACAACAACATTCCACACACTCCACCAGGACCAAAATAATTGGGGTCACATACAACACTCATTATCTTTTGCTAACCACATTCAGGACATTAAAAAACAAAAAATGTACGTCAAGACTTAACACGCTTAGGGTACTACAGCCAACAAACTTTGGACACCAGCAGGAAACAACATCCCATACTACAAACAATAATTCGCTCAATTATGGACTATGGTAGCCCATGCTGGGCACCCATTATCTCAAACCCACACACATAAACACCTTACAGACAATATAAAACAACGCATTCGTATCATTACAGGATGCACTCAAACAACACCAATAGAACACCTGCACACAGAAACAAAATTACTGAAAATTAGGGAACATTCAGACATGAGGGGAACACAATTCATGTCGCAGCGAAACTAACCTACAACACCCTTGCCACTACATGTACAATCATGCACCGACACCTCGCACCATTAAGGTAACACCAGAGAGCCATTATAACCAAATACTCCATTCCATACCACGCCCCACAGACATCACACAGTACAGAAAACACACACACACACACACACACACACCTAACCCACAAAGCACTGACACGACTCGGTCCGAATGCGGTCCTAGGTGCGAAGCCGCCACCCATTAACAGGTCAGAGACCAGCCTGAGCAGATCGGATCGAGTTAACTTAGCACGATTCCGATGTGGACATCACCCCAACTTACAGACATATAAACACAGACTAGACAACTCCACAGACGACACCTGCCATCTGTGCCAGGACACACCACAAACAATTGAACACATTATGACAAACTGTACCACTCCAGCACAACATAGAACACGACACAACATCACTAGTGCGCTGAACCTCTGGTCCACTCCGGACCGATTTCATAGCGAGTGCCGTTTTCTAACTTTAATCATAACGAGTGCCATTTTTCAACTTTAACCATAACGAGTGCCATTTTCTAACTTTAATCATAACGAATGCCAATTTCTAACTTTAAAACATTTTTAATTCAAAATTGTGAAGCAAAAAGGACATATTCCAAAAGGTTGTGAATGTTTCTAACCTTAGACCACGACTGTATCATCATATTTTCAATTTAAGGTCCATTTTCGACAACATTACCAATAATAATTTTTTTTTTGTTTTGTTTTTTGCACTTAAAAACGTTCGATTGCATTTAAAACGTTTTTGTACTTAAAAACGTTCCGTTTAAAAGTTTCGATTCAAAATTTAGTATGGTGCTAAAAAAAAAATTCTTAACTACAATTAGTTTATAAAACATATCCAATGTCATAATCATCTTCGTCATTTTTATTTGAAATTTCGTCCACAGGTGGAAGATGATGTGAAGAAATACTGCGTCAAACCAAAGGTAAGTGTTCTTTTATTATAATTGAACGCTTAGGAGTGAAAATGATTCAAGTGCATTTTTTACCGATTTTTGTCTTTTGCCAAAAAGTGACTCAAGTACATGAATCCGCAGTCTGCACGCTGAGTGCGTACTCACAAAGTGACTCAAATTACTCAGTGACTCAAATCCCAGTTTGTGGGAAGAAGAGAACGCCAAAACTCAAGAAGTGATTCAAGTACTTGAATCACTTCTTGAGTTTTGGCGTTCTGAATGTACTTGAATTACTTCTACTTTCAAACGTCCAATTAATAGCCAGAAGAGGTGACTGATTACGTTATTTCCCCTAAAATCTCTTCGTAGAGGAACGAGTGAAATTTTTCTTATGATCAAACACTAAATTTGGGGAGCCGACAGTGGTTTAATAAGAAGCACGGCTGCCGCTGATCGGGAGGTTGTGAGATCGAGTGCGGGCGAGGACAGTATAATTTCAGACCTCCTTGGTGGATCGTGGTTCGGATTCCTCGTTAAGCTGTAGGTCTAAGGTGGGGTGAAAAGCCTAACTTTCGTCGGAATGAAACAATTTGAGTGGAAGCAAAATTGAGGTTTTATATATATATATATATATATATATATATAAATTATATATATATATATATATATGAGAGAGAGAGAGAAATATACGTTAATATTTTAATTTCAGGTACAGGATTCGAACGGAAGACGCATCTCTGCTGCCACTCAGACACTTTTTCCTCCGTATTTTCTGACAATTTTCGTCATGATATTTTTGCTCATAATTAATTTTAAATTATTATAAAGAGAGAGAGACAGAGAGAGCGGAGAGAGAGAGAGAGAGAGAGAGAAAGGGCAAGATATGGAGGGAGAAGAGATGGAGAGAGATTTTTACTCAAATTCCACCTTTAATTAATAACTTCAATTTAAGGTTAGGTTAGGTTAAGTAAGATTAGTTTATATATATATATAAAATCGTGTATAACATTATATACACATATCACATCGTTATATATATATATATACATCCTATATACAGTATATATTGTATAAGGTTATTTAGTAACAAACACACCTACAACAAGCCTAAATCAAATGAAATAAATGACAACACTCAGACGAAGAAATAATTTTGAATGAAACAACAACAAAATGTTTTCCTTTCTCTGCAAAAGTTTGAAGCGTAAGAAGTTAAAATGGACGAAGAAGAAGAAGAATCTTTGACGTGAATTAACATCATATTAAACACGCGTTTAACAGGATGAGAGTAATAACGAAAAGTGGAATAAAAGCGAAAGGTTAAAAATTTAAAAAAGAAAATAATAAAAAGATGAAATTTTTGGTGGAAAAAAAAACTTGTCCTTTATTTCTATAACAAATAGTTAAGTTAACCAACATTTCACTAAATCTTTATTAGTTGTTTACTAAATAGATTGTAAATGTAGGGATGAAATGTCTCTAAAGATTTGTAATTATTAAATTCTTAAATAATTGGGTATATACCCAATTTAGCAAAGTTTATTTTAGTACTTGTCGAAAATTACACCTAATTCTATCCTTTGATAATTATAATCTGTATTTAAATCCAGTAAATAAAAAATGTATAAAAATTCGTTCAATTTTTATTTCCTTCGTTTGAATCGAGAGTTTGCTAAATATTTTACGTTGTGTAACACACAATTTTAGACGAGACAGTCGTGTCTATTAACCTACATTCACCCAATCGAACTTAATTAACCCTTTAAGGACGACTGTTACGAAATGGTAGCGTTTCAAATACACGCATTCCTAACTTAAGCCTACAAAAATTCCGGTCTTAAAGGGGTAATCTGACCACTGCAAACCTATAACGTCATTAAAACATATTAAGTATAAAGGACTTATCTGCATATTTGCACAATTTTTTTGACTAGATTCGGGCTCAGATTTCGTTTTAAGTATCTATGAATTATATTTTAACGTTAATAGGTAATTTCTCATTGTCTTTAAAATATATTGCTCAATTAAAAGAATTAGATATATACAGGGTGGATACAGGGTGTCTCAAAAGTCCCTATGCACCCATGTATATATAATCTCTGAATATGCGATAAGTATTATTCAGAATTATAATATATATATATTATTATATAATATATATATATATATATAATATATATAAATATATATATATGTGTGTGTGTGTGTGTGTGTGTGTTGTGTGTGTGTGTGTGTGTGTGTGCGCGCACACATGGACTTTTGAGACACCCTGTATATATATTTTGTGGTGTAAAAACTAAAAATATGGTAACTTATGTTTGCATTTAAGTTAATAAGTTAATGTAACGGATATAATACGTTTACACAAAATTGTCCAAGCGGGTCAGTACAAGAATTGAAACTTGAGACATTTTCGCAATTCGGATTCTTCTTTTTTTTTTTTTACAGTTTATACCGAGAACCTTTTTTTCGGTTAAAGATTGAATTTAATTTTTGTTTGTAAAGCTGAAACGCGCAACACAAGATACTGACTGAACGCGCAAAATCAGACTATCGTTAACGTAAACAGGATAATATAAAGTCAGAAGAAAGTGTTAAGGTAATAAATAATTTGGGTGTGTGTGTATATATATATCTATATATAAAAATAATAATAATAATAAATTATATAATTAAAATAGATGAAATTATAATAAAAAAAAAAATTATATTTATTATAAATAACACTAGGCAACAAATTTCAACTTTTTTTTTGTTACGACACGTGAACTACTGATTCCTACTAAAGCGCTGATGCTGATTTCAGATCTGATATCAAAATTTCTCTATCACGTCCAGATTTTGTGTACCGAAAACCCTATTTTTCATTTTTTTTCTCACCCGCTTCTATTACGAAAGCCGTCTAAGCTACTTTTCCGTGCCACGTTTTATGTTAAGCATACTTAAATAATTAGTGAACAGGGATGTCTTTCCTCCTTTATTCTGGCTTAAGACAGACAGCGGAATTCCGCTGGCGGAGTTACCACCCCTGCGCCCAACCATCCACCCAAAGCGCGTTAGTATTTTGTTGTTACTACTGAAAGGCAAATTCCTGTTCTTAAGTGAAACTTTGGTGTGTCCTCTTCCTTTGTCGCTTGTAGGATGACGAGCTCTCCTTCTGCAGGAACCAACAATAATCTCCCATCATATTGGGTTGAAATTACCTTGGTATCTGTTTTCCATAACTGAGATCTGTTGGTGGGAAGCGCTCACCATGCTCGTCACTTACAGCCCCAAGGTTGGGGCCGGGAAGAAGTCAAGATGAGAATGTAAAAAATGAATTTCAAAGACATTCTGCATCCATTATTTCATAAGATTTAAGCATTTTTTCTACGAGTTTACGGTGGTTTTCAGCTTTGTGGTTTCCAAGAAAATTTTGACAACTTCAACGAAAGATGTCCATGCTCCTAGTTCATTCTCATTTAGGTTAGATGGAAACGATGAGTCGTGGATGACACTGCGGATCTGTGGTCCAGTGAAAAACTCCAGCTTCTAGCTTAGCATCTGTCAATATTCCTTGAATTTATCCTTTAAATATTGGAAACCACTACCTTGATGATCCATACCCTTCACGAAATTTTTCATAAGGCCAAGTTTAATGTGAAGTGGTGGAAGATGTACTTTCTGAGGGTCAATAAGTGCTGGGTGTTCACATTGATTTACCAACAACATGTTCAGTTCTAGATGGCCAATCATGTTTTTTGTAGTGGTTCTTGTCATCTCTGCTGTTCCATAGACACAAAAAGCACATATGCTTTGTGTAGCCCAACTGTAACCCAAGAAGTAATGATACAACTTTAAGGTCGCCACAAATATTCCATGTGTGGTCCTTATATTTGATGAGTCTTAGCAGCAGTTTCATCGATTCATAAGTCTCATTAAGGCCAGTGGCATGTGCTACAGGTATTGAAGGTTTTTCATTGCGTTGTGCAGTAATACAGCTTAAGGCTAGCTTTACTAGAGTCAATGAACAGTCTCCATTCTTTGGATCATAGCGACAGCCAATCCCTTGCATCAGACCACTGATATCGTGGCAGAAACAAACGTTTTCTTCCTGTAAGTAAAATGATGAAAACTGCAAATGGCGATGGCGGAAATGGGAAACTTGGTGTTTGGTTGGAGAAGATTAAAATTCTTGAAGTCTTGAACCAAGCAACTCTGCCTTTTCTTTGGTAATTCCAAATCGCGCACTAAGTCATTTAACTCCGCTTGACTTAACAAATGTGGGGAAATATTTGCATCTGGAACATATATGCCATCTTTCCCTGTTTCTATATCACTAGCAGAATCTTCAGATGAACTGCTGTCTGTTATCGTTGCTGGTGGAACTGGTGGTGGATTTGTTTCATCATGTGGTACTGGTTTCATTGCTGATTCGCAGTTTGGGTACGTGATCTTTGATTTGTTTTTCTTTGTGAAACCAGCAATCTTTGTCAAACAAAAATAACAATCATTGAAGTGATTTTTCGGCTCACGCCAAACCATGGGGACTGAGAACGGCATAGCTTTCTTTTACCATTCATCCAAGCTATTAACATTGCATTGCACTGTGCACAGCAAATATGTGGTGCCCAGTCCCTCTGTTGGTCTCCTAACTTACAGTCAAAATAACACTGTAGGCAAGTTTAATCTTTGTTGTTATGTTCTACGTTGTGGCTTAGGTGTATATGTCCACAGACAAAGCAGAAGTTGTCTGGGTGATTTACACAAGCACGTCTATTTGATGCCATTTTGAATTACCATACAATATCTGAAAAAAACGTAGAAAGTAATTATTACGATGTGCAAAATAAAAAAGAAATACACACCGTAGTACAAAACAAAATGCTATAAAAACAAACAAGTCACAACAACCTGTCACTTGCTCATCAGCAGAGAGCTTCAACAACCGTTCTGCTTGACTGTCACGTAGCGACTGACCGTTGGGCCGTTGCCCGTTACTATGCTCTTGACTCAGTGTTGCCAACTCGGGATAAATTTTATTTATCAAAATTGTTCGAATTGTATATAGTTGGCAAAAAAAATTGCTTTAACTTGAAAAAGCAAGTTTCATATTACTGGCATGAAGCCGATTAAAAACCAAAATCTGGACGTGGTAGAAAATTTTACTAAAAGTGATTT
Organism: Bathynomus jamesi; assembly: GCA_023014485.1. Classification (NCBI taxonomy): domain Eukaryota; kingdom Metazoa; phylum Arthropoda; class Malacostraca; order Isopoda; family Cirolanidae; genus Bathynomus; species Bathynomus jamesi. The sequence continues at coordinate 6,848 of JAJOZX010002856.1, forward strand.
GCATTTTACCAAAATCTAGACGTGATAGAAAAAATCTAATTATAGATTGAAATCAGCATACCGAAATTAGCTAGGAGCACCTATTTGGTCTTCTGTAACAAAATCTTTGTTGCCTAGTGTAATCAAAGTTTATTAAATTCATGACAGATTTTAGAGTTAGGTTTTATTATACTCGTATGTTCCTAAATACGTTCTCAATGGTGATGCAGAATGACGCTGTGGCAAAAATGTACAGGGTGGCCCCATAATTTTTTTTTTTTTTTAAACTGGAAAGAATATTTGTCGAGAATGGTTATATTTTGCGTTTTGAATAAAAATGAACAAATTTTCTAAAATTTATTATAAACTTTATTGGGTCAATCCCAGAATAGGCACCTGATGTACCTCAATCCAGATGAAGCACCTGCGTTCAACCTCAATCCCAGAATAGGCACCTTGCAAGGAATTAAATAAAAAAAACCTGATTTACAAAATTTATTGTTTATACAAAGTTTATTACAAATGTTAATAAAGGCAAGTATAAAAAGGTAAAGTGGTTTAATGAATAAAGAAAAATTTTAGATATTATAAATTCCTGCATATGAACCCGAATGTTTCTGAATCCATCTGAAGCAAATCTATCTTGCCACATAAATTGGTTATAGATATAGGTTAGGTTAGGTTAGGTTAAGTTAGAGTTGATTTTTTCAAATATTGATAAAAACAATGAAATTATATCTCTAAAAACTGTTTATATTTTTTCTCCTCAATCCCAGATTAAGCACCTGTGTTTTGCCTCAATCCAGATTAAGCACCTAAAAATGATTTCAGGTGCCTATTCTGGGATTGATCCACTTTATTTTTCTATTTTGTGTATTTTCGCTTCAATTATAACCGATTGGGACTTATGGACCACCTGTATAATATAGAAATCAGGCATTTTATACACGTCCATATATCGTAAGAAGAAGGAAAATATTTGGCAGAGAGTTAAATGGGGAAGATAACAAGCAAGACTATAATAAATTTTGAAGTAAGGAGATAGGATCAAGGTCCCGAGAAACAAAGAGACTCCATTGTTTGACAATCCTGCCTTATCGCTTCAAAATGTAGACTAATTTGCTATAAACGACGCTTCTGCATTAGGCAATATTTCTTCAACCTCGAGAGCTTATTTGCATGGTACGTTTTTTGTATTTGAGCTATTTAATTCGTTTAATCTCTTCCTGTGTGTATATATATATGTATATGTATATATAATATATATATATATATATATATATATATATATATATATATATGAATAATTTCAAGAACCAGCTGGACAGATTCCTGTGCAAAGTCCCTGACCAGCCATGCGTGGCTGGCTACGAGGGCAGGAGAGATCAGATAGCAATTCCCTCCTTCGCCAAATCCCGCAAATGAGGCGGGATGCTGCAGAGTGGTCGACCGCAGGCATTTCGTGTATTCAGAAGTACACCTCGTCATTCCCTGACGAGGTGTACTTCTGAATACACGAAAGACCTTGGAATCATTTTTCTTTTTCCTTGTGGATTTATATCATTCATTCATTTCACGTGTTTAATTGTGAAATTCATCCCATATATATATATATATATATATATATATATATAATTTTTACTTACTTCGAAATATGTTATAATGTTATAATGTTTCAGACCAACAAAGACCCTAGGATCCACTCATGGCTGGTCTACCTAACTGTGTTCGTAATTGTGTATTGTGCATGTCCTTCGTGGTGGCGGAGGGGACCTATAATTTTACGTGGGTTCCGAACCACAAAGAACATAAGAACATAAGAAATTTTTATAGTGGGCACACTAGGGGGCCACGTCGGCCCATCGAGGCGGCTCCACTATGTAAAAACTGCCTGTACATTGGCAACGACCAATTTTTACAAAACTAAATAATTATCAATTTAAAACTAATTAATTATCAATTTAAAACTAAAGATAGAATCTCTGGATCCAGAGGATCAAGTCATAATAGACTACTATCCACAAATATGTTACACTCTATATCTATTATAACCGACATGCAAATATATCAGATCCAAAGAATCCAGTCAATTTCATTACGGTATCCATCAATACCAGTACCTTGCCAACCAAAAATAAGTCACGGTCCATATCAACTGCGGACCAAGTCCAATTTACAACCATATACATTACAATATATATACTTAGGAGGAAAAGTGTAGGTGTGGCTGTAAAGACTGTACAGTAATGTAGAAATGTGTGTGCACCCATTTTGGGTCTCCCATTTAAAGGTGTTTGTGGGGCATATATATAATTATATAATATATATATATATATATAATTATATAAAACCCTGAAAGAAAATAGTTTTGTAGTGAGAGGACCAAACTGTTTAATCAGTTGCCCAAAGACTAAGAAACACGAAGGGAGTTGCAGTGGACATCTTCAAAAGAAGACTAGACACCTGGCTCAGAACAATCCCGATGAGCCGGGCGTACCTGGCTATGTGAGGTGGAGAGCACAAGAATCCAACTCACTACTTCACCAGGCCAACTCGAGAGGAGGGGCGACAAGCTTGACCTTCGCGAAATGAGAAATCATCGCGCGAAACTTTTGTAAGGTTGTAAGGTAAGGTAAAGTTATATATAATTGAGGGGTCCCGCGTCTTAAGGTACCTAAGCGCCAAAATTAAAATTCGTCAGAAAGCGCCTCCAAAGTTCAGCAATATTCTGGCAATAGTATCTCTGTTATTAATTGAGCTAGAACGTTCATTTTTGGCTAAATTAGAGTTCTAAGGATGCTAATGAAGATGTGATGAGTTTTTAGAATAGATTTTCCTATTTTATATTTTATATATATATATATTTTTTTTTTTTTATTTTCTTATTATGCCGAACTTTGGGTGAACTTTTGGCTGGCTATAGAGGTGAAAAAAGTAGTTCGCTTCATAAGGTTTTCAACCATACTTCTAGTGTCTAGTGTCGTAAGGTCATTATAACCCAAACCACGCGATAGAGGAAGGGTAAAAATAGTGATATCCATCAAAAACACGTTTTCGCCTGTGGTGGCGCTTAGGTACCTCAAGACGCGCGACCCTCAATTTTATATATACAGGGCGTCCCAAAAAAATGTATACACACTTTAAATACTTATAAAGGCAGTGTTTATTAAAATATATTTCATTTTCAAAATGTAATAGAATCTACAGACATTATTTAATTGTTTTGTCAACGCCTGTTTTCAAACTGACGTCCGTTCTGGTCCAGGCACTGCTGATAACGCGAAGCAATGGAATCGCAAACATCACGAAACATTTCGTTTGGTATTTGTGTGCATTCTCGTTCAATGGCTGCTCTCAATTCACCGACTGTTGCAGGTTTTATAGCGTAGATTTTGTCTTTTAAGTATCCCCATAAAAAAAAGTCTAGTGGTGTGAGGTCTGGTGAACGCGGAGGGTATTCTACGAAACCCCTTCGTCCAATCCACATCCACATCGTGCCAAGTACCACTCACAATACTCCACTCTTCGGTCCGGATCATCTTCATTAATAGCATGGACTAATCTTGGAATGTAACTTTTCCATTGACAGCGCTTCAAAATGCGTTGGACAGACGATTCTGAAATTCCTACCTCACGACTCGCTTGCCGCACAGATTTTCTTGGACTTTTGATACGTTTCCAGTACTCTTTCTTGCTTTGTGGGGCTTGTCGATGTCCGTGGTCTTCCGGAACGCTTCTTGTGGACATTCTGAACAGTTCCATCGGCTTCAAACTTATCTCTAATTGGAGTGATGGTAAGTCGCGTTGGTGGATCTGTTTGAAACTCCCTCCTAAACTGTCTTTGCACTTCAACTGCGTTTTCACACTTCCAGTAGCATTTTAGAATGAATTTCCTTTGTTCAAAGCTTAGTCTGACTGCCATTATTAATTCTAATGGGTTTAACTTGGAAAGAAAGAAACATCAATTGAGCTATCAGCTGTTAAAGTGTGTATACATTTTTTTGGATGCCCTGTGTATATATATATATATATATATATAGAGAGAGAGAGAGAGAGAGAGAGAGAGAGAGAGAGAGTGAGAGAAGCCTAGTTCCATCTCACTGAAGAAATGAGCGTCACGATGCAAGATGCCTCGATGGTACAATGAAAGTAGATGCCTCTTCAGGATGTCAACATAAATAGCCGAATTTAAAGGCCCATCATTGAGCACCAACTATCTACCCTTTTCGAAGAACTAAATGGTCGCTCACAACCTCATATCACAACACTTATGCCACCACACTTCTCAATATGCTCAAGGAACTGAGGATTGAAAATTTCGTTTAGTATTTTTTCCTACGACGGTCCTCCCTCTAGTTCCAGATGCAAAAGCACTGCGCCTTTCCCATGCACGTGTATGTAAGCCTTGTAGGAAATTAAAAAAATTGCTTTTTTCTCTTGGTATAACTACAAACTTCAGCGACGTTTGAACTTCACCGGTGATAATTCTTCTCCTCTTAATTGGTATAGGGGTAGGAAGGGTGAAGAGGCCTTTACCAACAACCTATGACTTTACGTCGAAGGAACAACACCTTTCCAAGAGAGCATGTTTGTTCAGTCTGCTTAAATGTCGTATATACCCACTAAGTATTATCTTTATTACCTTAATTACCTTTATTACCTTTTATTACCTTTATTACCTTTATTACCTATTCATATCATTATAAGACACTGTGCAAGTTTTTTAGTCCTTTATACTATTTAAAAAATGTGACCTTTAGTAAATGAACCATTGATATATATATATTATATATATATATATATTATATATATATATATATATTGTGTGTGTGTGGACCGCATTACGCATATATGATAAAAATTTCTATACATAAAACACGAAAAAGTAGGACTTTAACGAATCTAAAAGTATTTTAAGTGAAACGAAAAAAAAAATTGAAAAGTAGAAATGCATCAAAAAACAATACGACGTTTGAAACGAACCAACTAAAATTAGTGAAGAGAATTAGTCTTTTTTTCTTACTCAACCAATCATATTTTCTACTTTTGGAAAAAAATAAGATTTTTTTTTTTAATTTTTAAATTTTTAAATTTTTTTAATTTAGAAATCTTCTCATATGAAACTGAATTCGTTCAAAATCAATTGTCAAAAATCCTTTATTTGAATTCTTATTTTTTTGAATTATAAGTAATAAAGAATTCTAAAATACGATGGTCACGTACAGAATTGCAGTTTTGGGTAAAAAAAAAAGAAAAAAAAAAGTTTGTTAAACGTGAAATTTCTACTAAAGATCATAAAAAATTACTAATTAGTACTGAGGATGGATTGTTTCGTTTTTAAAATTTTATTTATTGTCACCAAAAATTAATAAAACTGACGTAAATAAGAATAGTACCAATTCGTAATTTTTTGTGCTTTTTTAGAAATTTTACCTTTGTATGCGAACTTTTTTCCAAAAAAATTGTACAGCATACGACTTAACTCGTAATTGTGATCCCGAAGCATTAATGAGGTAGTGACCTTCATTATACAATATTTAACTAATGAGTTATTCTCGTCAAAAGGTTTTTAAAAGGCATATTGAAACTTTTTTTATCTTATTTTTAAGCTTCCACTACGGCCTTCTGGCTCATTTTTAAACTTTTAATTACTTTCAGACTTGTTGAGGCTCCAATTTTAATGGCAAATTTTGCATTTTCGTTTTATATATATATATATTATATATATATATATATATATATATATATATATATACACCTTGGTTAACTTTGGTTTTGCCTCCGCCCGAATTGTTCATTCTGACGAAGGTCAAGCTTGTCACTCTACCTTAGACCTAAAGTTTAACGTGGAATTTATATATATATATATATATATATATATATATATATACCTTGGTTAACTTTGGTTTTGCCTCCGCCCGAATTGTTCATTCTGACGAAGGTCAAGCTTGTGTGTGTGTGTGTGTGTGTGTGTGTGTGTGTGTGTGTTACACACAGACCTTTTTTTTTGTATTTGTCATTTACCATTACTTATTCGGACTATAATGAATTTAATTTTCTCAGAAGAGTTCCTTGTTCCACGCCCGGTCTTAATGCGGAAAACTAACTCCAATTTTAGTAATGGTAAAAATTAAAGTCGAAATTAGAATAAAAATATAAATATATGTAATAAAAACAACGCTATGGACGTTGAATGGAACTACAGACAGACATTTTCATACCATGAAGCCCATGGTTTGGAAGACATATGGCAGGACTAAGCAATACCTTGGATAATTGGATTAACTGAGCTTTTAAGCACGGTTTTTTTTTTTACCCGAAGCTCGAGATATTGCCTTTAACAAACATTTGCGAAGCTGAGCATCTTGGAGGTGACTTATGCACCACTCTAAAAGAACCTCATAAAGTAAAATAAGGGTTCTGCCAGAACCTGTTTTATAGTTGGTCAGAAGTTGCTGCCTATATTAATAGTGCAAAAGAATTAAGAAAATTAATGCTTTTAACTTCTCTCGTTAAGGATCTGAAGCTATTTATAATCCTGGTTACTTTAGCACAGAAACGTCGATATTACTTTCTAACAGCTCTTAAGGAGCTGGTGATAATTTCACCTGAATATTTAAATTGTCTAATTGTTGTATTTACTTTTAACTCTAATAAGTACCGAAGAGGACATCATAGAGTACGTTTTACACTGGGAGACTAATTCCCCATCTGTAGAGAAGGTACAGTAAAATTTCTTGCCTTTATTTCAGTTAATAAATAAGTAAAAATACAAACCTTTTGAAGTGTCAGATGCTAAAAAAAAATCACCCAATAATATATATACAGGGTGTCCCATAAGTCCGGTCTGCAACAAGAAAAAAACTCCCAAAACAAAACATCAATTTGAACATTTGCTTTAGTTCTAATGTAATACTTTTGTAAATTTAATTTAAAATAAATTTTCCTATAGGACCGGACTTGTGGGACACCCTGTATATACATGGAGTAAAAACCTAGAGTATCCTTATTATTAAATGTATATATTCATGTACATTTTTTTTAATACTACACTAATCAGTACTCATACTAATTGTCCTTTCTCCTTACGGAATAACACCACAGAGAAGTATTTGAATTATCAATTATTATTATTATTATTTTTCTTAAGTAATTAATTATGAACCCATTATAATTAATGACTTTCCGTAATTAATTTTCTCTTATACTCTTAATACGTTTGAGATTGAATCGTAGGAATTAATTCAGAATGCATTTAATCATGCTTTTGAGACATCAATCATTGGCGAAAGTTTTTAATCATCTTAATGAAATATATTTTCTGCATTACTTTACTGTTCACTATTACGTGAATATTTTCTGCTGAACTGTTCTGTATTTTATTTTTTTATTTTTTTTAACGAAATATCAGTAATTAGTTCAATTAATAATTAATTTTACAAATTACACGCGCCCCTAATTAATTTTTTCAGGAAAAATAAAAGTGTCACCATACATTCAACATATTTATTTCACCATCGAATCATCGAAACTGGGTAATCTCTGAAACTGGGTTTCCCTTTCGTCATCAAAGGATACCCAGGTTCGATCTATACCCGAATCTTGGTGAATGACTTACCCTGAAAAGAATATATGTGTGAGTGTGTGTGTGTGTGTGTGTGTGTGTGATATCAAAATAATATTGAAGGAGGAGAACGGAGCAAGAAATGGGATTAGAGCAATAACAGAGGAGAAAGATGTTCACTGAACCGGATGTGTTCAGTTTGAACTTCACCGGTGATAATTCTTCTCCTCTTAATTGGTATAGGGGTAGGAAGGGGGAAGAGGCCTTTACCAACAATCTATGACTCTACGTCGTAGGAACGACACCTTTCCAAGAAAGCATGTTTGTTCAGTCTGCTTAAATGTCGTTATGCCCACCGAGTATATGAGGCATCGCGAATACGAGGGGCGAACTCGCCATATCTAATAAAATCTAATAAAAATAAAACATGAAATTTTCTTCTACATGTTGAAAATTAAAGGTACCGGAACGACGTTCCGGCGCGTTCCGCCAGAAAAAAAAGCCCTGGATATAACCATTAAACATTCAGTGGTAGAATTCATAAATAAATATCGATATTATACACAAGATTTCTGTTATTCAAATTTTTATTACTTGAAATTAACAAATAACTTCCCCATTTTAACTGTATCTTGTAGACATAATCCAATAATCATAAAACAAAACAAGTCCGATTTCAAATTGAGATTAAATGACTGACATCAAGATTTGAAATGCGACGATGTCTGTCGCTTCATGCAATCGTGATTTCGCTCATTCAAATTTCCAATTCATAGTTGAGTTTCATTCGGAATACTTCTGGAACTTTTTATCACAATTTTCAAACTGTTAAATGTAGGGGAAATAGTCTATCTAATCACCCCAGCAATATACCTTTGGGACAGAACTTATTAATCACCCTGTATATATATATATATATATTTTGATATTTATTACTTTTATTACAGAAACTAGTTAAAAAGCTTACTTTCATTTCTATTGATTTTTTCGGTTCGCGTTTCTACTTCTTGTCTTTGGATAATCGCAAGGTAAAAAGGTTCCTCAAACGATGTGTCTTGGGCTGAGGGTGAGGAGCGGGTGCTGATCTCGGAAGGTTTCTCGACAGGATCCGTGGGTCCGTGTGCCAGAAGGTTTTTACCCACGATGGCGTCTTCTTGACGTGGGTGGCAACCAGTTCTGGCGTGATGAATCTTGCCCCTGCCCTTGCAGCGTCTCTCCATGCGGAAACTTGAGCGGCTGCAACGACATCACTACTGGTTCCTTGCCAGTCAGCGGCTTCTTCAACTGTTGACGCTGTTCCTGTAGTATTTCTCTGTTCAGTTTCGGTTTCTACTTCCTGGACGACTTCCAAAGACTCATCTCGTTCTCTTGGACGATGCGTGCAACTGCTGTGAAGATACGACGCTTGGGGCTTTTCTCTACGATGAAGATGAGCAATAAAAGGAACACGCATAACTACCGGATCTTCCTTCTCCGTTGTCGGACGCTGAGGGTATTGTAGAGAACTGCCTTTTCCTATAATAGTCTGTACCCCTTCGGTATGACTTGAAGAGTTAGAATCGTATTGCGGCCGATGAATGACATGAGGAAGCATGATGGTCGATGATGGATGTACTTGCTGACTATATCGATGATGATTTGACGCCACGTTATCGTACGTTACATCTCGATCTCTCCGGTGATAACTTTCTTGTTGTGGTCCGTCGAAATGCATCTGACCAGATATATTCGAAGGCCTGATGAGAAGAAAGACGAAAAAATAAATTAAGACATATTCTCTAAATCAGAAAACTGTGTCTGATTACCTGGACTGTCAACCATCATTGGATAACACCGTTTACCGGTAACCAAAGTGAAAACACTGAGGTCGTGGGTTCGAATCCCGATGGTACTGGGTAATATTAATTGAGGAGTTAATGTAATGGACTGCATTAGTTGGTCTAAGCACTGTGCCAGTTTCTAGCTCTCTTGACTTTGATTATTTATCATTTACACTATGTATTAATACGCTATAAACAAGAAACCTTTGGGCTGTTTCATTATGCGACGAATCATGTTGTTGGTCATGCGATTCATGTGACTCGTCGGGAGGAAGGTTATGAGGTAAAGAATGAGTGCCTGACGTCACCCACAAATTATTCGAAGTCAGCGAGGAAGAGTATGGTACAGAGTTTGACTCATAAGGAGGTCTGTTGACGCCATTCCTAAGGCAATAAGAAGTTTCAGGTTCGAATTACATATATATATGATGAATACATAAAGTAATTTTGTAATTTATCTACTGTACATAATACTAAACGATGCCTAAAGAATACAGACATAAATAGCAAAAACGCGTTAAAGAAAACGCGATATGAAAGTTACACACAAAATTTAAGGCTTAAAATTTGTAGTAACATTGTGTAGTACGTTTTGCGCGAAACTCCCTCCTCCTAACGTGGAGGTTAGCTCGTGGCACTTCTTCACACTGTAAAACTCCTAAAATCTTTAACTTTTAAGTTACGAGTTCTATGTTTTATAATATTATCAAGAATGAAATATATTTAAAAGAAATTATAGGCATAAGTAGCCAAAATCAAATGAATTAATAGTAATTATTGAATACATTATACTAAATATATTTACATTTCCAAACTTATAAGATTTCCTAAATACAAACTCATAAGCGTTAAATTTCAAGGTTCTTTCAAATTAAAAACCACATAATTTAAAAAAAAAAAGGCTTACGAGAATTTCTAAAATAAAAATAGTCTTGAAAATATATGAGTCATACTTAAAAATTGAACGATTAAATTCATAAAAGGGCAAAAAGTGAACAGAATAAACGACAAAAATGTAAAACTCACACTAAAAGGAAGTCCTCCTCACTGTCCATTCGTAAGTAATACTGTGATAGCTTCAAGGAAATAATTATTGTAGGTAAATACAATAGCAGAGAAGAACAGAGTCCAATCCAAAGAGTATTCTGTAAAAGTAGTTAAGAATAGAAATTATCTTTGAAGAATAATTTATCATATTAACAGAAGATGATATAGAAATTAGTTTTTATAATAAAGTTCTAACTTCATCAAGTGTGTATATATATTAGTGGTGCACCGATTAATCGGTATCGGCACCTGGCATGCCGATTAATCGGCCATACCGATATTAGGAAAATACCTTGCATGGCCGATTAATCGGCATGCCAGGTGCCGATACCGATTAATCGGTGCACCACTAATATATGTATATACTGACGAATAATTTTATCAAAAGAGAATTTGTTTATACGTCCGTTATCCAGGGACAAGCTATTAAAGTTGAAAGAACAGTTAAAGATGTTCTAACCAGTGGGTCTACAATCCCATTGCAGATAACGTTTCTGGAAAATGTAAACACGTCCCAAATGGGCGAACACTTCGCTACATCATTCAGAGCAGAATTCTGAACGTGATTTGAATAATGTTCACCGTAATCAGCGAGTCTTTTGATGTATTCCTGCAGTTTCTGTTGAAAAACGACATTAACATTTAAAAACAAAAAGAGAGGCATTCCTTAAGTATACCATTAAAAACCACAAATAAGTACACGAAGATTGTACCCTGAGTTATACTGGTACAGTTTGAATTAATGAACCTTACCCATTTATATTACAAATGACAAAGTTACAAATTAGTGTACAGTAAGTTGCAATGAGTTACAGTAAGTTGTAAGTTGTAAGTTACAATAAGTTACAAATTGAATGAACTCTTTCCCTGACTGAATTTTTTATATTTATATGCTACAGAAAGTATCTAGTAGTATATATATATATATATATATATATATATATATATATATATATATATATGATGAATAAAACCACGAAGGAAAGGAAACACAGAATGGTGCTCAAGCGCTTTCGTGTTTCCTTTCCTTCGTGGTTTTATTCATCATAAATTTTTTCACGTGTTACTTTCGTGAAATAATTTTCATATATATATATAAAGTAAACTTTGTTGGCATTAACAGAACTTGTGTGTGTGTGTGTGTATATATATACATATATATACACAATTGTAAGTCGTGACCTGAACTTCATTATTTAAATTAAAAATTACATAAAATTTTACAATATTTTCAATATTTTTCTGTACACTTTAGATATTTTGATATGACGTTAATACATTTAAAGTATTCTAACATGAATATGCTCTTAAAAGCATGGAAGCTCTTTAGGCAAAATTGATGGGATTAAGTTAATTTAGTATAGAAGGAAGCTGAAATGGTGAATAATAATAATAATAATAATAATAATAATAATAATAACTTTTTTTTTTTAATAAAATGATCACTTGTATACTTGTTGAAAAAATAAATGAAGCTTAATGTAAAAATTAGGTAAATTACGAAAATAAAAGGGTTTGATGAAAAGTGGATGAATTATGAGGGGTTGAGATCAGATATGATTTTGTGAGAATTTTAGATAATTAATTATAAAACAAAGCCTTATTACTATAGTAATAATGTCGAAAGTAAACTTTTACGTCAGTAAGAGTTAATAAAATACTTCTGTAACGATTTGCGAGATATATTTAGTGATGAAGCCTGTCTGATATTGATGGGAATTGCATCCCATATATCTACTCCTTTGAAAGTGAGTGCATTTCCTACAGTTTACATTGTATAGTTTGGGTTGTATATAAAATCCTTGGCCACTCTGGTGTTATAATGATGATGTATTTGGTGGGGGTTGATTGCTCGTTGAATGTGTGATGTATGTTAATTTTTATTAATAACTTTAAACATACTGACAGCGACAATGAATTTGTATAAATTATTTAGCTTCAAAATTTTTATAGCTCTTTAAACATTGGGAGAAGTGTGATTTTGTCTGTTATCATTATTTGAAAGGATTCGCAAGCATTTTTTACGAATTACTTCCAAAGAATATAAGCAAGATGAAGTAAAACTGCCTGGTTTGTTATGGTTTGTTATCTTGGTGTCTTGTTAGCTTAGTTTGTTACCTATGGTTTGTTATCTTGGTTTGCGTGTATTACCTCATTGACTAAAACTGAGCCCTTTTGATGGATGTATTCCTGAATGCGGCGAAGCTGAGACGAACTTTGATTAATTTGCCTGTGAACAGGAACAATCTCCATATCGAGTGTAGCTAACTGATAAGTCAAATCTTCCTGTCAAAATATTTCATTATCTTTATATCTCCTTTCTGATCACAACTAATCTATACAGAAAATTATTTCAACATTATTTGTTTAAATGTATTCTATTTCCTCAAGTTTATGAACAAATAAATAAATATTAGGGGCACTCAATGTATTTTGCCCCACCCTTTTTTCTTAGCTAAATAATAGGCCATGGGGCTGAAATGTCTTTTGGGCTGTAAGTTTGAACTTTCTGCGCTTCACATCACCAGATTTTTCCGGTTTGAACCTCCTCTCCTTGTATAAAACCGCTTTTAAACGCCCTTGTATAAAACCGATGGTTAACGCAGTTTCGAAAATGGCGTTTGACAGTGATGTGCGTCGTAAACAGAGAGCTGTCCTCGAGTTCTTAACCGCAAAGAAGGAAACAGTTGGAAATATTCACAAACGTCTACAAAACGTTTACGGAGATGCTGTTGTTGATCGAAGCACAGTTGGACGCTGGTCTAAACGTGTGAGATCATCGGAGAGAGGGAGAGCCAGCCTCGATTATCAGCCACCCAGCGGTCGCCCTGCATTGGCTGTGACATCTCACACTATGCAACATGCTAACAGCATCATTCGATCAAATCCGCGCGTCACATACAAGGAGCTATCACTGGAGCTACGAATTAGCGAAGGAAGTGTGAATACGATAATTCAGCAACTGGGATACTCAAAAGTGTGTTCACGGTTTGCTCCTCGCGAACTGACTGAAGATCACAAAGCCCAAAGAAAAGAAATTGCTTCTGAGTCGTTGGTTCGATACGAGACAGAAGGGGATGACTTCCTTTCACGAATTGTGACTGGGGATGAGACTTGGGTACACCACTTTGAACCTGAAACAAAACGCCAATCCATGGAATGGCATCACGCAGACTCCCCACGCAAGAAAAAGTTCAAAATGGCCCCCTCTGCAGGAAAGGTTATGGCCACCATCTTCTGGGACATGAAAGGGGTGATTCTGGTGGACATTATGAAGAAAGGACAAACAATCAACTCAGAGGCATATATTGCTACCCTACAGAGACTCCAGAGACGTATAAAGCGAGTTCGACCGGAGAGAAAACTGGAAGACGTCCTTCTTTTGCACGATAACGCAAGTCCACCCAACAGTTCGCAAGCAAGAGAGGCCATCACAAAAATGCGCTTGATTGTGTTACCCCACCCTCCATACAGCCCGGATCTGGCACCTTCAGACTTCCATTTGTTTGGGCCAATGAAGGATGCTATTCGTGGAAGAAAGTTTCAGAGTGACGATCACTCACGATGAGATTGTTGAGGAGGTTAAGAGGTGGCTCCAGCGGAACCGAGAGGACTTTTACCAGCAAGGAATAAAGGCCCTTGTTTCGAGGTGGAGGAAAGCCGTAGAAAAGGATGGAGACTTTGCGGAAAAATAAAAACTTGTAAAAAAGGTATGTCACTACTTGTGTACAAAATTTTGGAACTTACACAAGGAAACGTGGAAAGAAAAAAAAAGGTGTGGCAAAATATATTGAGTGGCCTCGTAGAATGTGTTATTTCATTAACTTCTCAATGTTTTAGTAAGAATTTTACTATTTCAGCTTTACTATTTCAACTTGACTAGCAAACTTACAGACTATAATTTTAATATTTTTAATAACTTAAAATTAGACTTAGTAATTTATTCAGAGTACCATGCCTATACAATATAATATGACAGAAATACGTAAAGCGGATATACCAGGGGTGTCCAACCTTTTTTCATGAAGGGCCATATTTTAATTAATGACCCACCCCTAGGGCCAGTGTGCAAATTTTAAATAAAATTCTATTTTTTAATTCATCAAAATGAAGTGGTTTTGATACAATTTCCCCACAAAGAAAAAGAGAAAGTAAAATATTTCAAACATTTTAGATTTTAAAAAAAATTTAATAAAACCTTTGATTTTATGCAAAACGCGAGTCAAACGCAATAACAACAAATGTCAGCAAACATCATTTGAACGTACATCGTCATTATTATATAAAATACAATGTTAAATTGCTATTGTATTTATTGTCATCATTTTTGGGAATTGTAAAAGTTTGCTGTCAAAACCTAAACTAAGTTTGAAGAAGAAAATGGCTGATGAAAATGCAACGAAAACAAAGGCAGGATCACGTTACTACTTAACTCATCTAATAAACTAAGTATTATTAATAACTATGTTTTAACTATTGTGATAAGACATTCTAGTGAATTAACGTAAAATTTAGCATTTACTAATTCCTTTAGTTCAACAAAAACAGTACAGGGTGGCCCATAAGTCTCAATCGGTTATAATTAAAGCGAAAATACACAAAATCAAACAAAGTAAAAAGTTTAAAATAAGTTTAGAAATACTTATTAATTATTCAAAGTGAAAAATATTAGGACTATCTCGTCAAATATTCTTTTCTTAGTAATCGATTACGTCATTGTGAGCTCCCCTAGATGGATTTTTCGCTAAAATTATAACCGATTAGGACTTATGGGCCACCCTGTATATAAAACACTAAGTTTTTATTTCTTAAATAGTTTGCATAGATTTCTAAAATATAATATTATTAGCCAAAATTTGCAAATTGCAATTTTTTTTATTTTATTCAGGGTGACAAATTGAGAAGGAAAAGAGTCAAATAAACGAGGTGGGGTAGTGGTGGGGTAGGGGTGGGGTAGGGGAGGGGTAGGGGTGGGGCAGGGGTGGGGTAGGGGGAAGGGGTATATTGCAACATACGAGCTTTTCTATATATAAATTTGCATAGAAATTTCAAATTTTCATTTGTAGATCTATGTCTACGTAATAATAAGAATCATTCAGGAGGACCAGAAACTTGCCCAGCGCTCATGCCAACTAATATGATCCATTAGTATATTACGTCACGACGAAACGGCGGTAGAGGCGGCGGCAGAGACGAGGGGCCACCCATCTTTAATTAACTCTGGTTAAGGTAGCCCAGGCTCGGGTCCCTACCCTCCACCCCACTTCATTTGGGGGATATGGGACATGAATATTACCTTTGCATATTATAAATAAATAAAAAAATATATATGAAAAAAAGAGACTTCATTTTCCTTATATTCCGTACGCGCGCACATCGTACCTCATCTACGTACCTCATCTACGTACCTCATCTACGTAGATAAGGATAACTAAATAAAACCTCAAAAACAAAAACATGAAAGCAAATATTTCCACAAAATGTAGATAAATAAAAACCTTCCTTTTTTCTAACGGATACAAAACATTTGTTAAGAAACTCCGATATCTGGAAACTAATTTGAAAAGTTGGGCCGAGATTTCGTTCGATTGGAGTGAGGCAGCGACAGTTTCCATTTGTTGCACAAATGCCGCGACGTTTGCCTGTACGAGAGGTTGTTCCAACTGAAACAACGAGAAAAGAAAGTTTAGAAACTTTTCAATCAGATACTCGTATATACGGTTATAAAGAACAGCTATAAATTACAGTTTAACTTTAATCCATTAATCGATTTTATGGGAAATGCAACCTTCAATGCGATTTCAAACACTTCTTTTTTTTTTGGAGTGATACCTCATCTTCTCTTTTCGGTTTTTTTCCTCTCTCTCTCTCTCTCTCTCTCTTCTCTCTATCTATATATATATATATATATATATATATATATATATACACACACACACAGAGAGAGAGAGAGAGAGAGAGAGAGAGAGAGAGAGAACCCACGAGAACTGGAACTGATATGCTAAATTGTATAGTTGAGTTAGTTTCAAATTTTGTCAGAATACAATTCACTGAACACAAAAGTAGGAACGAAATTACAGAAAAACATTACAAACTCTGTTTGGAACGTTGAATTACGTATGTTCTGAAACGTTTCATCCGCACATCCGTGCAATAAAATTTCGAACCGAATGTTGGAAATGAAACGTTGTAGGTGATGTGCGCGTGCGTTTCCTTCAAAGGAGGAGTTTTTATAAATATAAATACGTAAAATTCGTCTGTAAATTGTTGTCTGTAAATTCCCAATAAAGTCATATATGAGGCATACTCTTCGTCTATCAAGGCCACTGATAGACGAAGTTATTTGTGTGCATTAAAAACTATTAAGCTCTTAATTATACTTTGGGTATTATTATAACATGATATACTAGCTATGACTACATTCAGAATTAACCTTAGGGCCGGCCGCACACAGGATCGTCTTGCGACTCACGACTGACGACTTGGGTCGTGACGACTCAAGTAGCGCGTGATTTTACATTGATAGAATGAGAGCCCCGAACACTGTCAATGTAAAATTACACGCGATTTGAGTCGTCACGACCCAAGTCGTCAGTCGTGAGTCGCAAGACGATCCTGCGTGCGGTTGGCCTAAATGTGAAGAAACGTGCATACAGTTTACGACATGTTGTTCGTTTGATGGGGGTTGTTTAACCTTCTTCGCAACACCTAAGGTAATATGACGGAGGGGACCTACAGTTTTACCTGGATCCGAACCGTGGGTCGCTACATAATCTGTGCTCAGAGGACGGTCTCCCATCTAACTACAAACCAAGCGACGTAGCCCAAATTTGCGACATACTTATTTTTGCATCACGAAACTATAAATTATTTGTAAAATGAATGAGAAATATTCAACGAAATACACAAACAGCAAAACCGAGCACATAATTGATGCGTGGACGAGTCTCTGATCTTAACTTCAACGTATTTCCACTTAATTATGATACTATTTGTAGAGTCATTTCACATACAAGCATTAACAAGATACACAGTACTTATACTGTACTTTACAGTAATGAGTACAGAAACAGTCAGGAAAGATATCCTTAACAGTCAATGACTCCCAACATTTATACGAAACATTCCGACATTAAATTAAAATTTGTACAATTCTGTTAAACATAGAAGGTGCCAACATCTATTTAATGACCCCAATTATTCCTTACGTGTCTTCTGTAAGGGCCGATATCCAATTCTATTGTCTGTAAAAAGCTTCGTATGTGTTCCTCGGATTCAGGAGGCATAAATTCGAGTCGAGTTAAATTAACTTTAATTTTCGTCAGAGCGTTTGCAAATTCAGAATCATTTTTGAAATTGAAGTCTTTTTCGACGTTTATCAGTTCTTTAATTCGGAATACTTTATAGGCGGTTCCTCCTGCTTCGCATAGGCTGGTTTAAGGAAAAAGAGGAAACAAATCATTACCAATATTTTTGAAAGGTTAAACTGCATAATCATGTTACTGATGTTAGGAATTAACGTATCAGTTACTAATTAATTCCTAGAAAAACTATAAAACCCACAAATCTCCTTCTCACGGACGATGTCGGCTTACTTTAAAACATTTCTGAACTTCAAATCCGGTTCCTTGGAAAGGAAATAACTCCAAAATCCTTCTTCGGGATAAAACATTCCCCTTGCGTCTAGCATAGCAGTGAGTCCAGGATACTCGGGTTTCTCATAAAGTGGGCGGCATACGAATCCATGGGCGTGAGCACCGATGAGGAAAACGCCCACGCATAAAGTCCAAAGTACCGTTGAGAAGAGAAATATAAAAAATATGGTGCTGCAAAAAATTATTAACTTTAAAATAGTTTCAAAATGTTGCTATAATTAATAACAACCCACAATTATGAAATTTAGGAAAATCAAATTAATTTTCTGGTAAGCCATTAATAATAGTACATTCTCCAGTCAAAATAGTGGTTCGACCCCAGGATAAATTGTAGCAGAAATGAAATCAGCTGCATTGAAGTTGAAAGGCTCTATGGATTCATATATAAAAAGTCACCCAAAGTGAAGGTGGAAAAATTTATTTCAATTGCCAGTTATGACAATTTTCGTGTTTAATTTTTAGAGTAAATATCACCGTACTTCACTCTATACTCCATTTACAGTAGACAAATTAAAGGTCTCACGTATAGCTTATGAACATTTGAGAAGCTCCTACATAAAATATTATGAAACTACTCAATTACTTTAACATGAAACTTGTATTATGCAATGTACAGTATGTGGTGTTCAGTGTAAAGATTAATGCATGAAATTAAAGATAGTTATGCGATTTTGACTGGTATTTTAGTTTGTTCCCCTCTTCTGACATATCAAACGAAAGAGTGTAAAATTAGCTTTCAAATGGTGTATTATATGACCATGTGTCTATCATAGCTGTTGAGTTATTAGCGCAAACACAAATAATAATAATAATAATAATAATAATTAATAATAATAATAATAATAAGTCAGACAGAACACATTACGTAAGATATACATCACATCCATGAAAGGTTTCCACAATGTTGACATTAACGTTTAATTTTGTATTTTTAATGGAAATTAGTCTAATCAGAATTTTCTTATCTAAATATGCCGTTGGGAAGTATGACAGCTTTTCAGTCAAAAGCTTTGAGATTCATTTCTATTTTTAAAAAGGGAAAATAAAAAAAAATCTAAAAAGAATTGGTTGGAAATGAAATAAAGTTGCATTTAGTTAATTCTGTCATTAAAAATGAAAATTAAGATAATCTTTGAATTAAAAGGAAAAGAAGTGGTAAACAATACGATTTAATAATAGAAATAATAATAGAAATAATAGGAATAATGGAAAAGAAGATATTGTAAACAATATGGTAAACAGGACATGTTGAAATACCAATAATAATTTATTTCTCTTATTACAAATTAGAAATGATGATGGAACGTTATGCCTATAAATGATGATACAATCTTAAAGTTATAAATAATACAGATAAATGAGGCATATTTTAACTATGGCGTATTATCATATAATGGAAACTTTCAACATATAATTTATAGAACTTGTGATTGCACCCAATTTAAGATTGTAAAGTTTGCATATGTAATAGGTGACTTTCTTTGTTTAGTAATATTTACGAGTTGCAATATATATACATATATACTCA
Source organism: Bathynomus jamesi (assembly GCA_023014485.1). Classification (NCBI taxonomy): domain Eukaryota; kingdom Metazoa; phylum Arthropoda; class Malacostraca; order Isopoda; family Cirolanidae; genus Bathynomus; species Bathynomus jamesi. The sequence continues at coordinate 26,441 of JAJOZX010002856.1, forward strand.
CATACATTAATAGGAGTTAATAAAGTGTTTCTTTAGTGATTTCCGAAACGAAATTAATTATGGCGCTTCTCTGACATTTACAAGTATAGCGTTCCAAATATCTGCCCCTTTATAGGAGAGAGCATTTCCTGCAATTTGCATCGAATATCAGCTTGGTTTATGTATGAAATCATTGGGAAGCTTTGTATTACGATTATGATTGGTCTGATGGAGGGTAATCGCCCTGTGAATGGGCGATGTATAGTCTCTATTATTAGCAACTTTGTACATACTGATACCGAGAGTAAGTTTATACAAATCATTTAGTTTTAAAATATTTAAATCTCTGAACAGTGGAGAGGTATGAGATTGTCTGTTATCATTGTTTGAGGAGTTCGTAAACATTTTTTATGGATTACTTCTAGTGGATATCATACCTCATGCTGTCATTCCATATTGTAAGTGTGGATGAATAAATGAGTAATACAGTGTGAGGAGAGTATTTTGGAGAATTGTTTTTCTTAGTTTGAATATTATGTAGAGAAATGTAGATATTTTTGATTTGATATGTTGTGTGTGGCTTTTGAAATTTAATTTGTCATCTAACTTTGATGGCAAGAAATTTAACTTCATTTACTTTTACGAGAGGAGGGTTTCCAATTATTAATGGATTGTACGCGATTACAGGTTTTTTAGTTACGATTATATATTAACAAATTTTAAAAACTTTAGTCAGGAAGGAATACAAGTTACAGAGTTTACAATTTTTAGATATTTGATATGACATTAATATATTCAAAGTACTCTCATCTGAATATGACTTTGGAAGCATGGAGGCTTTTTAGGCATAATTAAAGGCATTTAGTTTATTTATTACATAAAAATAGTGAAAGTGGCAAGTGATAGTACAGTAATAGTGATCGTGAAATAATAATAATAATAATATAAAGTTTACAGAGTGTTACATAATTTTAAATTAAATGATTTATTGTATATTTACTAGAAAATAAGTGGTGCTTAATAAACTTAATGAAATTAACATATTTTGAATAGTTGATTACAAAATAGGAACTTCATTACTATGATAAAAATGGCAGTAGTGAATTTATACATCAGTAGGAGCTTTAGTGATGAAGCCTGCCTGTTATGCATGGGAATTGCATTCCATACATCTGCTCCTTTGAAAGTGAGTGCATCTCCTGCAGTTTGTATTGTATAGTTAGGTTTGTGTATAAAATCACTGGGCAGTCTGGTGTTATAACGATGGTGTATTTGATAGGGGGTTAATTGTTCTTTGAATTATGTTAATTTTTACTAATAACTTTGAACATATTACCAGCAACATTGAATTTGTATAAGTCATTTAGTTTGGTTCAAAGACGAATGTATTTGGCGTGGATTGTGGCATATATTGTTAATAGTGACTGTCTGATTCTGGAATGGCTGCTGCCGTGTTAGTTCTTAGTTTTGAAAAAAAATTATTTAATAAATTAACCATATCTTTGGGATCACTGTAGGAAATTCCGTCCTGTGATAACGAAGATACGGATTTGTCTTTTCTTTTTTGGTGTTAACTAAAACCTTTAAAGTATTCTACAATCCTCCTTTAGGATTACATTTTTGTTCGCTAATTTTAGAATTTTTGGACGAATTTATAGTCTGTTACAATAATTTTTATATTTTGTTCATTGCTAATATCATTCTTTCATAATTTCTAGAGAAAATGTTTAAGGTTTATGCTTACAGTAAAGACTAGGATGATCCACTCGTTGTTATGCTTAATTTTTGACAAGAGTTTCGACTTTATAGGAAAATTAGTATTAAATATATCCATTAGCGTGTTTGAGAGAGCTTGAAATTTTGTTTCTATTTTATAATTACTTTCAGTTATTCTCGACAGTCAAAACTTTTCTGATAAATTTAAATTTATTATTATAGTTGAAGGGGCTATAATCAATTTTCATTTTCTCATTTGTAAATAGTTAATTAGTATTGTGTATGTGGGCAGATGGTCCGTAATATGTAACAAGTGTATACCTGACGTACAGTCAAGGGAAGATCGAACCCAGATTTGGTATAATAAAGTTTTCTATGGTACCATGTAGTATGAAAATAAAAACCCACTCTAATAGACAGAGTTTATTTCCACGACAGTTTCGACGCCCACTGGCATCCTCCTCGGGTGGATACAGAAACACGAATGAACCAAAACAAGAAAAAACAGTCCAGGGACCGACCGTTTTTCCCTCTTGTTTTGGTTCATTCGTGTTTCTGTATCCACCCGAGGAGGATGCCAGTGGGCGTCGAAACTGTCGTGGAAATAAACTCTGTCTATTAGAGTGGGTTTTTATTTTCATATTTTGACCTTCACGTAGAAAAAAGTGAAGTTTTTTGCATGTACCATGTAGTCTTGTTGGCTTAGTTATGGTTAATTTAAAGCCATTTGCAGTAACGAGATTGTAGAAGAAATTATCATTATAATTAGCGTTTATTTTAGCAAGATTGATATTTAATTCTACTCCAATGATGCAGTTATTGTTGATATGATTAGAAGTTAACGTTGTATCTATGCTTGCAGTAGACGTTGGCAAGTTAGCATTTGGTGGTCGGTAGATGCATAATATTGAATAGAAAATGTTATTTATCATATATACACTTCAACTGCTAGAGTTTTTGAATGATCATTTATGCCTATTAATTGTTCAATACGTTTACATTTATGATTAGTACCTATAAAAATGATTACTCCGCTACCTCTGTTATTATTTCTACATATATGATGGATCATGTACCCCAGTATATTAAAAACTTACTTATTTTCATTTAACCAAGTTTCGGTCAATATTATTCGTGTAAATGGATAACAATGGATGAACGTAAGTTAATTAGTTAATTATTAATTAATACTATTTTTAATTAGTTCCGTATCATTAAATTTTGGGGGACTTTTATATACTGTACTACAGACCTTTCCAAGCATTATAAATCAAAATTAATTCTGTTGCAATTTGTCCTGCGGGGATCAAACCTCTATTTTGAGTAATTTTACTGAACTAACAAGTCAGTAGATCGAAAGTGGTGGACCAGGTATACGTATGCTTTTTTCAACCATCTATCATCCACATACGACAATTTTTTATATACTTTAATTTTTCAAAATATCTTTTGCTCGCTACATAAAATACAATTTCTCTAACGTACAATATCCATTGTGGCGTCTTAATTAAGGAATGAATTTCAACCTTATTTTTAATTTTACTTCCACTAAAATAGCCATTCCTTCAAATGACGTATTTACTGATTATAAGGACTTTAATAAACGCTAAAATTAAACTTCGACGTATGTCTATAAATATATATTCGACACCTTCTGCAAAAGCCATTTTCATGATTTACGAAATAAGTTCATAAAAGCAATTTATAGACATTCCTTCAACCCCATCACGATAAAACCCATAACAAATTTAACGATTTCTCTTTCAACCGAGGAAATTTTCAACTTTTTAAATATAATTTTAGATTTTCGAGAATTTTATTCAACTTTTTTTTTTATATAAAAAATGAAATGAATTTAAAAAAAGCTTTTAAAAAATTTTTTCTTCGTACAAAGCTAATTTTTCTCATGTCTAAAAAAAATCATTTCGATTTTTTCCCCCATTTTTAATTTTAGATTTTTCAATAACAAAAAATTTTTTTTTTAAAAAGTGATATAAAATTTCTCTTTTAGAACTAGTTTTTTGGGCGTAATTGTTTATTTATCTTCTAAAGACGGATGTATTACTGCGAACATAAGATAAAAGAATTGTTTTATACGAAAGAGAAATGAGGTCATTTTCTTACCACAACAACGCGTTTCCACTCAAATTCGAGCCACAATTTCTTTTCGTTGGCAGTTCATGATCCTTTTGAGAACAACATCCACAACATTCTGCTAAAAGCAACATCAAAACAACCGTTCCTAAACAAGAAGAAGCGCCTGTAAGAAGAAAAATTCCTAATGATCTTGGCTCAGATCGAACAAAGGAATACGTAAAGGGAGGAAAAGAATTAATGTTTTACGAACTGAGGTGTTTCCATCATCTTTTTGTTGATATCAATATTCTTTTAGGTCGGCCGCATACAGGATCGTCTTGCGACTCACGACTGACGACTTGGGTCGTGACTACTCAAGTCGCATGTGATTTTGCATTGACAGAATGAAAACTCCGCACGATTCCCCAGAATCGCGTCGCGGTCGCTGCGGTGTGCCGAGTTCCCATTCTGTCAATGTAAAATCACACGCGACTTGAGTCATCACGACCCAAGTCGTCAGTCGTGAGTAGCAAGACGATCCTGCGTGCGGCCGGCCTTAGACTTCAACAATGATATCGTTGGATACATCACTTTTGAAGCTCTGAAAAAAATATTATATTATATATTGGCCAAATGACGGTCGGTAGGCCATATAATAAATGAAATTAGATTAATTAAAGATTGTTTATGGGTCACTAATATAATTTTCCGATCAAATAATAAAACTCATTAATAGAGGAAGGTGATTAATAAGCTTCGTTGATTTTCCTTTAATTAACAAGTAACTGAATGATAACACTATAATCGTTACACAAAGCTCGAAGGGTTGTGCGGTGAATAAGATCGGATTTGTTTAGATTAACATTGATTATAATAATGATTGGGGTTGTTTAACCTCCTTCGCAACACCTAAGGTCATACGACAGAGGGGACCTACAGCTTTACGTGGGATCCGAACCACGGTTCGCTACATAATCTGGACGCGGAAGACGGTCTCCCATCCAACTACTACCCAAACCCAATGTCGCTTAACTTCGCTGATTAACGGGAAGAGGTGTTAAGACATTAGCTACGACGTAGCCCATTAACATTGATTATAAAATGTCAAATGCACCGTATGTAACTGACAAGTGAATATTGACACGAATTATAATAATGACGCGGTAGCTTATTAGATGAAGAGCAAAGAATTGTGCCAGCCAATGAATGTGAGTGCTTAGGGTTAAATTATGAATAACAAAATATGCCCAAACGAGGGCATTAAAAATTATCCGGATTTTATATGGACCGCTCGAAATAAACCCATATTCTGATTATAGAATTTACTTTAAAATATACGCAGACTTTCACATTTCGAAATAATCAAAATCAATCTTTTTGTCTTTTTCTGTAAAGTTTAAATTTATTCTCATTTGTCGGGAGATTAAAAATAGTGATTTTAAATTAACTTCGTTAAAATAATGGCGGCCATATTACGAAAATATTCCCGAAAAACAAAAAAGCAGCGTGGGTAACGGATCTTGGTAGAGCTACAGAAACACCTATTGCGGACCGCAGAGAAAACTAATTGGTGACCCATGTTCTAGACAGTGTTTAATATTTGCAATACTCTTTCTACATTTTAATAGTTTGGAGCGATTAGCGACAGGAAAAGTATGCCATATTCAAAATCCCAAACGTACCATGATAAGTTATATATTAAAGTACTTATTGATATTTAATTAATAATAAATGTCTGTAGCACAATTAGGTGTACATTGTACACACACACATAATATGCAAAAGTAACTACTTAGCATTTTACTGTTAAAACAGTACCTTATTTTTCTGTGTAGAAATGAGATAATCAAAATATATTCAAAAATAAGAGTTAATATGATCCTAAAATATGACACACACTTTTATTATTATTATTATTATTACTATTATTATTATTATTATTATTATTGATCACTTTTAAGATGTTTTAAATAATATTACTTTTGAGTAACATTAAAAAAATAAGAAGTAACAGGATTATCAGGATTATTTTAAATGTTTTTTTTAATGAACTCCAAAAACACGCTGCTTCACACACACACACAATATATATATATATATATATATATATATATAGAGAGAGAGAGAGAGAGAGAGAGAGAGAGAGAGAGAGAGACTAACTTAACATTTCAGAATGATATTAAAAATGGCTGTTGCGTTAGTTTGTGAAAATGGATAACTTTTTAATATATATATAAACGTAAAAAGAAAAATTTCATGACTTTATTCCTATTTTCGCGTGAAAATTATTTAAAAATAAAACATTTAATGATTAATATTGATATTTCTTGCAACGAATTTTTTCTTTCGTTGCAAGAAATAATATATATATATATATATATATATATATATTGTGTGTGTGTGTGTGTGTGTTGTGTGTGTTTGTGTATATATATAATATATATATATATATATATATTTTTTTTTTTTTTTTTTTCTTACCGATGCCAAGCAGCCATCTTGAGTGTTCCCAGTCGATTATTGGGTCGCTGACCTGGTCAAAAGCCCTCAGCAATTGACTCTTCTTTCTTTCCATGTCGGAGGTCATCAGATCAAGATTCTGCACTTTAACCTCTACTTCTGATTGAAATTTTCTGACCGTCCACTTCACTTCTGGAAATAAATATTGACGAGTGAATTAATGAATGCAAAAAAAAACTCCTTTTAAAATGTTTACAAATGTTACGTCAAGTGGAAAGAAATTTTTTTTTTTTTTTTTAAATATTTAATAGGAAATAAATATTTAAAAGGAAAATAAAATTTTTTATAACGAATCATAAAATATTTAAAATTTTAAATCATGAGTATTTGACGAGTAATATGCAGACGTCATCGGCAAATATCGAATGTATTTTAAAAAAAAAAAATTTAATTCAACTAGTTTTAGTTATAATGTTATAATGTTATAATGTTTCAGACCAACAAAGACCCTAGGATCCACTCATGGCTGGTCTACCTAACTGTGTTCGTAATCGTGTATTGTGTATGTCCTACGTGGTGGTGGAGGGGACCTACAATTTTACGTGGGTTCCGAACCACAAGAACATAAGAAACTTATTTAAAAACTGCTGGTAAATTGGCAACGACCAATTTTTACGAAACTAAATAATTATCAATTTAAAAATAATTAATTATCGGTTTAAAACTAAAGATAGAATCTCTCGGTCCAGAGGAGCAAGTCATAATAGACTACTATCCACAAATATGTTACATTCTATATCTATTTATAACGGACATGCAAATATATCAGATCCAAAGAATAAAGTCAATTTCATTACGGTATCCATCAAGTCACGGTCCATATCGATTGCGGACCAAGTCAAAATTTACAACCATATACATTATCAATTTAAAAGTAATTAATTATCGATTTAAAAATAAAGATAGAATCTCTCGATCCAGAGGATCAAGTCATAATAGACTACTATCCACAAATATGTTACACTCTATATCTATTTATAACCGACATGCAAATATATCAGATCCAAAGAATCCAGTCAATTTCATTACGGTATCCATCAATACCAGTACCTTGCCAACCAAAAATAAGTCACGGTCCATATCAACTGCGGACCAAGTCACAATTTACAACCATATACATTATCAATTTAAAAGTAATTAATTATCGATTTAAAAATAAAGATAGAATCTCTCGATCCAGAGGATCAAGTCATAATAGACTACTATCCACAAATATGTTACACTTTATATCTATTATATAACGGACATGCAAATATATCAGATCCAAAGAATCCAGTCAATTTCATTACGGTATCCATCAAGTCACGGTCCATATCGATTGCGGACCAAGTCAAAATTTACAATCATATACATTACAATATATACACTTACGAGGAAAAGTGTAGGTGTGGCTGTAAAGACTGTACAGTAATGTAGAAATGTGTGTGCACCCATTATGGGTCTCCCATTTAAAGGTGTTTGTGGGGCAAGTGAAGATCATGAGTTACTAGTTACTAGTTATAGTAAATGGGTCTCACGCAGACTCTCTCATTTTCTAAAATCAATGTACTAACTAACATCTACCTGCTATTTTGAATACCTTCTCTAGAGTCTTCTGTCATCGTTGTCACGAGGGAGGGTATCCTGTCAAATTCGTAGCGAGCCTCTCTGGCAGCTCCCGTCAAATTTTGAAATTCCTTATCTGACATTTGAGATAAATGCTTCGAGAATGTGAACTGAAAAGATTACGAAGATAGATTGATTCACACATTTTGAGATCGGCCATTTTTTTTTACCTTCTTTTAACTATTAAAATATTTTTTTAGGATTTTTATCGCATACATACTACTACTACTATTATTATTATTATTATTATTATTATTTTATACTAAAAAAGTTTGTCATAATTTAGGTAGTAATAATAATAATAATAAATTAGTGAGGAGGGCTAGAAATTAGCACGGCGCTCAGGCCAGGAAGGAGGGGCCAAGGGCGAATGTCCGCAAAAAACGCCGCCTACCCATGAAGGAAGAATAGAGCCACAATCAAGGTCCATGGGTTCCGAGATGCCTGGACACTCTGCGTTTGAAAGATTGGAAGTCATAGACAGGGGGAAAGATGGATTGAGGAAGAGTGTTCCAGAGTTGACCGGTTAAGTAGATGAAAGATTGAAAATACCGGTTAACCCATTAGTTAGAGAGTTGGACAAAAAAGGAAGGAGAATGTGTCGAAAGTTTGGTGCTGCGTGCCCTCCTTAAAGGAGGAAACATGCAGTTAGAAGGTTCAGAAGAGCAGTGTCCGTTATACTCGTAATAGCGATAGTAAAGTGAGGGTGAGGCAACATTGATGCAAAAGAGAGAGGGATTGAGGACAGTCAGTAAAAGGCGGGGAATTGATGAGACGAAAAGCCTTTGATTCCATCCAGTCAAGTTGGGCTGCGTGGGTTGAGCTCTAATTCCTGGATTATAACAAACCAGCATCATCAGAATTCGAACCCCCGACCTCAGTGTCTTTATTTCGCTTACAGGGAAACGGTGTTACTTACCCCTGAGCTGCAGACCCTGACCAGACTTAAATTAAGTTCTAGAAAATTAAACGACAGCATACAAGAAATACTACAGGGTGGTTACAAAGTCCTTGCGCAAATTTAAACTTTAATAACTTTTGATGTACACACGAAAACAGCAAACTGTGAACGGCATATTAAAGCATAATTATTAAAGTTTTTAACACAGTACATTACAAATTTCTAGTCCTCAACATAACCGCCATCTTTCTCGATACATCGTTCAATCTGATTTTGCAATTGTTTGAAAACATTCTCCAGTTGCTGCTGAGTGATTTCATGAAGTGCATTTTTGATCCTGGCCCTAACTTCATCCAAAGAATGCGGTTTTGATGAGTAAATAACACTTTAAAGGTGGCCTCTTAAAAATATTCCAATGATGACAGGGCAAGTAAACGAGGTGTCCAAGCATTTGGTCCACCTCCACCGATCCACTTGGCTGAGAGGATTTTTTTCAAGAATCATCGTATATTAATGCATAATGGCAAGGAAACTAAGACGAGTAAATCTTTTAGATAGCGTCTTCTTTCAGCAAGACATGCTCCCTGTCACCATACTTTGAATGTGGGACAGTTCTTAAGAGAAGTTTTCCCAGGCCAGTGGACCAATTACTTGATCACTTCGCTTACCTGACCTGTCCTCATTAGACTAATTTTAAAGGCCACATTAAAAGCGTTATTTACTAATCAAAACCACATTCTTTGGCCAAGATCACAAATGCAATTGACGAAATCACTCAGCAGCAATTGGAGGATGTTTTCAAACAACTGCAAAATCGATTTGAACGATGTATCTCGAAAGATAGCGATTATGTCGAGACTTAGAAATGTGTAATGTGGTGTATTCAAAAATTTAATAATTATGCTTTCACAAACCGCTTACAAGGTTGTTTCTGTCATACTTACATCAAAGTTTTTCAAGTGTAAAGTTGCACGAAGACTTTATAACTACCTTTATGCTTAAATTCTTGAATTATGTCAACTAAATCACATGTACCAACTGTCCTTACGAAACACTTTATGAATGTGTTGGCAGATACTTATAAATAGCTGCCTTCTGCCAACGCATTCATAAAATATGGATGCTCATAAGTTATGTTGATATCACAAAATTAAATCTAACAACCAAGTAAACCATTCAAGGATATTAAACCGGCGAGGGTAGTCAATACTGGTAAAGGGCCGGGCTCATAATATGAAGGTCCTGGATTCGATTTTACACTCGGATTTCAGCGACTAAGGGGCTTCTCTGGGTCTCCCTTGGTGAGGTAGTGGTTTGGATCCCACGAAAATCTGTAGGTTTCCTCCGTCATGTGACCTGACATGTTACGAAGGAGTTTAAACAACTTCAAATATTATTATTATTATTATTATTATTAATAGTAGTAGCAGTAGTAGTAGTAGTAGTATTAGTAAGGAATTTAAAGCGTAACAAATATTATTATGCCAAGAGAGAGTATATATATATATATATATATATATATATATGTGTGTGTGTGTGTGTGTGTGTGGAAAAGGGTTTCCACAGGAAAATAAATTTGTTAAAATTTAAAAATTATCATTGTGTTTGTATAAATTAAAGTATTAATCCTTTAAAAGATATTATTCTGTTCATATAAATTAAAATATGAATCCGTTAAATTTTTAGTATTGTATAAAGTGCCTCGATGCCAGTACCCTCGCTTGGCATCCTTTTTCTCTAACCCTAAACGAAAACAATGTTGCCAAATCTATAATCTTAAACAGAGATTCCTAAATTCTAAATGTTCTTTTCGGCTAAAATAAATCACATAAAGAAGTTAAGTGTAAAACTATGATTATATAAATTCTTTTGCTAATATCATTATTTGAGTAGGATTTTGCAAGTTTAATAATCTTTTGTAAAACGTGGCACCATGGGAATTTCTCCAGGGCAGAGTGGCAAAAACACTTTGAGAGGGAGTGAGTGTTTCACCCTTGGGGCAGCCGGTTCGGCTGGGCCCCTTAGCTTTTTGATGTAAGCATTTGTTTCGTTTTTACAATTCTCTAAACAAGTGTTGTGTTAAGGATTTGATTTTTTAATGACTGTGCATCGTAAAAGAAATCTAGTATTTTCAAAGTGATTCCAACCTTGTGTAATAAAGACTGACAAAGGAAAACTCGTAATTTATATCCTTCCGAGAAAGGCATTCCATTCTTTCAACGGACTGAGGGAGAGGACGCAATTGGGCAAAGGTATAAAGTGTTGTCCCGGAATCTCGCAGTCAGATTAATTAAACGGTATAAATTTCTTTGTTGATGCGAGGAAGCGACATACTGAGAATACCTTAAAGGATATCGTCATATCCGACATATATACTGTATATATATATATATATATTAGTGTGTGTGTGTGTGTGTGTGTGTGTGTGTGTGTGTGTGTGTGTGCGCCTGCGCGCTTCGTTTATTTTGCTTCAAAATATTTTGGAAAAATAATTTGAATATTCAAATCTTAAATTTAAGCATGGGTCCATTTCAGCCCTTTGTTGCATAGAGGTCCTCCATAGAGGTGTTCCCTGAGACTGAATAAAATCGTCCGTCGTTAACCAGAAAGTATATTAGACGCCATGCGTCAAAAAAATTTAAACAGCTGCACACCAAATTTTAACTTCTTTAAGCAAATTAACTATTCGTTCTAAGTTAAAAATCGATGATATTTACTGATATTTAACTTTACAAATTTTAAAAAGTCTCAGAAATTAATAATTAGTAATATTTCTTTTCGGGGGAGAGGGGCGGGGGGCAGAGAATTCTTCCCGCAACTGATACATTTCTGAAGTAGTGACTGTTATTACTATTAATTATTATTATTATTATTATTATTATTACCAGGGAATAGTACGTTATATATAATTTATGAAAAGAATTCTTACACTCTGAAAGAAGACTTTCATCTCGAGTTGTGTGACATTGAGTGTCCGGCAAAGCATTTCATCTTCAAACGAACACTTTGAAATCAGTGCCACCAAGTCATCTCGGAGAGCCCTTAAGCGATAAATAGCCTGCAAAGAATAAATTGTGTCTTTAAGCATTCAACCATTTTTTTCTATACTGATTTTATTAAAATTTAATTGGGAATGTCGTCCAATTAGAACGGAATATACAGGGTGTCCATTAATTATCTTTACAAATTCGATTCAGTTTCAATTAAATTTGTAAAGATAATTTCAATATGAGGAAAAAAAATGTAATTAGAAATATAAAATGAAGATACAGGGTGTTCATACATTTTCTTTATAAATTCAATTCACTTTTAATTGAATTTGTAAACATAATTTATGGACATCCTGTGTTTTCAACTTTTTATATATAATTACCTTTTTCTCCTTCGCAAAATGGAATTTTTAAAAGTTGAAAGAACAAGCTATGTAGCATAATTAAGCTTATCACGCTTAATAAATGATTTTTACCTGACTAAAAAAAAAGATTGGAAGCAAAACCAAATAAAATAATTCATTGATTGACTCCAGTGATAAATTCCCCATATTAAAATCAAATAATATACGAGTATAATTAAAGTCAGTATGATGACGGGTGAATAGACACGTTATTTCATCCTTCTGCAATCTCTGGAGAGGACTTTCATGTCGTCGGAAGCTACAAAAACGAAGATGAATATTAAGAGAGAGAGGAACTATACAGTACGAATCAATTTGCTTTTACCTCGAGCTGCCTGGTTAAGGCTTGTTCGCGCAGTGCATCCAGGGACTTCATTTTCCTTGAAATGCGAAGTAAATCTGAAAGAAAAATTACATCAGGACCGTTATCATAAGATTCAGATCGTAAAGATAAAAACAAAATTATAATTTCCCCCATAATATACAGGGTGAGTCAAAAGTCCTGCCTCAAAAATAACTATATAATAAATACCTTTGAGGCAGGACTTTAACTCACCCTGTATATATATATATATATATATATATATATATATATATATGTTATGTCATTTACCATTACTTATTCGGACTATAGTGGATTTAATTTTCCCAGAAGAGTTCCTTGTTCCATGCACGGTCTGTGTTTAACATATAAGTTTCTCAGGGGACCATTCTGAGTTTGTGTATACTATATATATATATATATATATATATATATATATATATATATATATATATATATTGGAGCAAAGAATACGTTTTATTCATGGTGAATAAATTTATAAATATTTTTTTAAAATGAAATAGAAAATATTTGAGTATTTCAAAGAAAAGGCGAATGAAAATGTAAAAAAGTTTAACTATGGCAGAGCGTTGTCTCAAGGGGATAAACCATTGAAGATAAGTGACACGCACAAGTTTTCAACCTTGCCTTCACAACATACCTTTTGGAAAAATCAAGGTGTTTTATGTACCCCTATACAAAATGTATATATATATATATATATATATATATATACCTAATTCAAGCAGCCACACACACACACACACACACTATATATATATATATATATATATATATATATATATATATATATATATATATATATATATATATATAATATATAATATATATATATATAGTAAAGGGTGATCCAGAGAAATGGGACCCAAAAGAAACCCCTGTAACTCTTAAAGTATAAGTCCTTTTATAAAATTATACGCATCATTCGAAAGAGGATAGTTACAAGTTTGTACAGGATTGTATAGGTTTTGACAATACAAGACAAGATAAGATACAAAACAAAATAAAAGTGTTAGTTAAAACTAACCCTTCAAGATGACTGCATGGACTGTGGAACAGCTGCGTTTCATAACTGAGCAATATTATGAGCATGGAAGAAGTGTAGTTTCAGCTCAAAGATCTTTCAAGACAAATTTTCAGATGTCAAAATCACCTTCTAAGAGCTGAAACTACACTTCTTCCATGCTCATAATATTGCTCAGTTATGAAACGCAGCCTGTTCCACAGTCCATGCAGTCATCTTGAAGGGTTAGTTTTAACTAACACTTTTATTTTTTGTATCTTATCTTCTCTTGTATTGTCAAAACCTATACAATCCTGTACAAACTTGTAACTATCCTCTTTCGAATGATGCGTATGATTTTATAAAAGGACTTATACTTTAAGAGTTACAGGGGTTTCTTTTGGGTCCCATTTCTCTGGATCACCCTTTATATACACCTTGGTTTTGCTTCCGTCCGAATTGTTCATTCTGACAAAGGTCAAGCTTGTCACTCCACCTTAGACCTACAGTTTAACATGGAATCCGAACCACGCCCCACCACCAGCCCAGCGTATTAACGACTAGGCTACCCAGGGTACCCATTTATCTACCAACCAATTTCTTTTTAATTGTGTGGAAGGATGAACAGCTGGGTTTTGCTGCGCGCCGCCTGCCGTCACCGGGTCTCGATCCCGGGGCCACTGGATTCGTAGGCAGCGACGCTAACCACTACACCATATATATATATATATATATATATTGCCTTTTTCTGGAAAGAAAGTTTTCGGAATTCTACTATAAATTTCTTAAACATTTTGCCATTTGTTACTCCATCCCACCCCGTGACCTTTCCAATCCAAACTGGAAAGGGGAAAGCAACACAATTTTAAATATATTCATTCACTAAAGCTAGTATTATTTGTTCTCTCTCTCTCTCTCTCTCTCTCTCTCTCTCCTCTCTCTCTCTCTCTCTCTCTCTCTCTCCTCTCTCTCTCTCTCTATATATATATATATATATATATATATATATATATATATATATTTCATTATTAACTTGTATTGTTGAAATATTCCAAAAAATGGATTTGCAAAAGAAAAGAAAATGAAAAAAAAGAAAAACACGTATTTTGTCAACTCACTGTGTACCCCCGAAAAATCTAAAATGTACTATTAAGGGGTACATGTACCCCCGATTGAAAACCTCTGATCTACACCAATCTCAGTACAGAATTTCATGAGATTTGAATAAGTTAATTATTAAAACATAACAAAAGGAAGGTAAGACTTATTTAAAATTACAGTTTATTTTGAGACTTCATTAAAGAAATACATTTTAAACGAGTCATGGGAAAAAGTCGATCTGCACAAATGTCTACATCAGAGCTTTCCAAACTTTTAACGTTGGCGACAAACTATTTAAGCCTAACAATTTTCACGACACATTAATTAATTTTTGTTATCAAATATCAAATATGAGATAATTTTTCAGTAGGTGGTTTATCTTGTAGCCGATTTTGTTGATAGAAAAATCAAAATTTTCGAAATACAAAAAACACTAATGTGTCGCGACGCACCAGTTTGGAAAGCTCTGGTCTACATGCCTAATGTCGATACTAAAAAGTTAGTTTAAATTAAGTCAGATTAGCGTCAGTTGGGTTAGGTTAGATTACATTATTCCAGGTTAAGCCACGCTAGATTAGGTTAGGTCTGGTTAGGTTAGATTACATTATTCCAGGTTAAGCCACGCTAGATTAGGTTAGGTCTGGTTGGGTTCGGTCAGTCATTTTTATTGAAAATCTGAAATGTCGAACGTCGACTTTATGAAATTCGATTTTGTTCATGTAAAGCCATTAAATTATGACTGAAGATGTTTTAGAGTGAACAGATTTAAAATAAACCTTTAATCTAATGATATTCTTTCTAATCTTGGTTTTACAGTGGTTTTTGGAGCATTGGAATTTTTTATCGTTATGCAATAAGTTGGTTTTAACGTTTTTAAGCTTTTAGATTGTGATATATCATGTTTGTGACAAACCACCGAAATCTAAAGCACTAAATGTATCAAGCAAGAGAGAGAGAGAGAAATAATACCAGTATACCAACTCGAAGTACCACTTAGCCAGTAGTGCTTGTTCTTCGAATATGTATAAATTAATATTTTCAATTTTCAGTCATTTCTTTCGTAAAGGTATAATTTTCATTGTAAAAAAGTAATGTGTCTTGCAACCTTTTTATATTGAAAAGAGGTACACTATATAAGTACTGTGGTATCATCGCTTACGTTATTGATTTATAAGAATACATTTACAGGCAACGACGAAATTACAGTGTGTAATGAAAATTATCTTGAAAATACAGTGTATTATTTGTGTCCGCCTCGGTGGTGTAGTGGTTAGCGTCGCTGACTACGAATCTATTGGCCTCGGGTTCGAAATCCGGTAACGGCATCCGGCGCGCAGCTAAACCTTCGTCAGAATGACCAATTCGGCCGGAAGCTAACCAAAGGTTATAATTATATTATAGAATATAGAGGACGCAGTTACAATTTATTTTATTTAGTTTACCCTATTTTTTCCAGAAAACAAAGAAAATGCTCGTGTGTCTAAATATTAGAGGAGTGACATTTATAAATTTTTCAATATTATATTGCCAGATCACAAAACTCTAGAAAATGAATAAGGTGTTGTAAAACAAAGGTGAAAAAATGTCATCTGTATTCAGTGTTGGGAGTAACGCCGTTATTTATTTTGTAACGGTAACGCCGTTATTTTATTTAGGTAATTATTCGTTTTAGTGCTTTTCCTCCTTTCTGAACCAAAACACATTTTCCTGGTGTTTTGTGGTGTGATTTGTTCAAATCTGAACTTCGTTTCTTTGGGAAATGAGCCGTTTTTTAGAAATTTTAAAATTGAAAATTTCTCAAAAACGGCTCATTTCCCAAAGAAACGAAGTTCAGATTTGAGCAAATCACACCAAAAAACACCAGAAAAATGTGTTTTGGTTCAGACCTAACCTAACCTAAACAGACCTAACCTAACCTAAACAGACCTAACCTAAACTGACCTAACCTAACCTAAACTGACCTAACCTAAACTGATTGGGTTTTGTTGCCAGACCGTAATATCCAGCTTGTAGTGCCTTGCACCACAAGAGTATTCTTTATTAGTGAAAACTGCCACAAATTGGCATGAGTGAAATATTTAAATATAAATAAATAAATAAATAAATACAAGTTAAATATGTCCAGTGATCAAATTTAATTCTTAAGAATTCAGTGTGGTGTGACTAGACATGAATGGGCTTTTAAGGATTATTTTGGCTGGTTGGTAAAATTGTTAAGTAAAAACAAACTTGTGTGCAACGACAACACAAAGGACGCCAAAAAAAACCATTATTATTCGAAATCACCCCGCCAGCAAGCAAAGTTCCTTTGTGGTATGTTTTGTGTTTATAATATTTATTCTTTACTATTTCATATCTGTATGCAATACCGCATACTGCAGATACTAACGCCTTATACCGTTTGCAATTAGTACTAAGATTCATATAATAAATTACTTAGGCTAAGTTAGGTCTAGGCTAAAGCCAAATTGAACTAGCCTAACTGAGGCCTACCATAGTCTTTGTTTTAGATTAACCTCAGCTCAATATGTTGAAGAGGCAAAGGCCTGCCATTAAATTTCTTAGTATATACTTTACTTTATAAGCCTATTATGTTTCAGTTATTTTCTTAGCAGATGGCCTACTAATCATTTGTAGCCTACATATTCCTTAGTTTCCCATTCAACTTAACACAATCCCATAACCAGAATTAACTGTAATTTATCATCCACAGGTTACTGGGCCTATAAAGCATATGTATATTGATTATTAATTATTGCCATTTTTTATTACTTTTTTCTCCAAAATATTACTTACAGTATTCTTGTCTGTCTCTTTGCAGACAAGGTTGTCATTGTGGCTATTATCTTATTATTATTATATTGTTATTATATATTATCTTTTATTTATGTTATTATTACTATTATTATTACTACTATTATTACTATTATTTGTATTGCATATTCATTATTATAATCAGTATTATTTGCAGACTGTTATATATTAGCCAAACGGGCCATTATTTAATCTCGCCATTATAAGTCCATCAAAGTTGTTACGGGTAAAAATCCCCTTTGCATATACTCATTAATTGTTGTCAATAAAATATAAAAATTCATATTGATTTAATAATCAGTCCTTCCCTTCTTTTATTAAAATTAACTTTGCGCCGCAGTGCCGGATGCCAATCTAGTACTTGGGCGCTGGTGACCCTGGCATATAGTTAATTATCTACGTAAACTTGTAAAGGTCTAAATAAATAAAACGGACTCTTACAATTGGTAACCTCCTGGAGTGACCAAACACCGTAATTTATGCAAAAAAAAATTCTAAGTTTTTTCTCAATTTTTGTCAATATATTCAGTCTGCATCTATAATTTTATTAAATTCACTAGTACAAAGCACTCACCTGTACTGGAAGTGTATTCTATTGCAAAATATATTCCTTTTATTTTGCCTTTTTATAAATTCAGCATTTTCTAAAGTTTTTTTATGCAAATTTACTTATATTTTGCAAACAGCCTATACGCAGACTATTTTTCTGCTAATATTGGGCTACATCATAAAAAAATTTTTTACTTATCTTGCAAATAGCCTATACGCAGACTATTTTTCTGCTAATATTGGGCTACATCATAAAAAAAAAAAAAAAAAAAATTTTACGTAACTTTTTGTTATTGGCATTCATAACTCTAATTGAGTCTCATACTCAACCAAGCTTACCTGAAGCCATTATTTACATTCAACAACATTTGTTGAAATCTTGTCAGTTTGTGACACATTTTAAATTTTTTTTAGTACCTTGTAACAAATAATAGCCACAATGACCAATAACAACCTAGGGTCATCCAATGGTGGTACTCCAAATTCACCACCTATAACGGACTTTCTCACAATGTATCAGCCTACCACTCCACAATTCACCGCTGAAGAGCCTGGAATCTTTGTGAGTCAACTGCGGGATTATTTGAGATAAAAGGAGTTACGGACCCACGAACCAAGTTCCTGTCACAAAGAACCTCCTGCCTACACAAGTATACAAAGTAGTGCGGGATGTAACTCTATTGCCTCCGTCTGACCAAGCTTTTGAGAGCCTCCTCAGCGAGTTAGTCAGGAGACTCGGCCAATCAGAAGAAGAGCGACTCAATGCTCTACTCAAGGACCAAGTTCTTGGGGATCAAACGCCAACAGCCTTCCTGAGACATCTGCAAGACCTGGCTGGACAGACCAATGAAGACGATAAAAACTCACCCTTAATGCGACGCCGCTTCCTCAATGGTCTCCCTACTGCCCTACGGCCAATGCTCCGTTGTATGCCAGATGATACAGACCTCCTCACAATGGCCAAAACAGCTGATAAGATGATGATTGAAATCCACCTTGGCCAAGTAGATAACCACACCCATCACCCCCAAATCTGTGCCACGCAGGACGACAATCTGAGTCCGGCTGCACAAGGTCTTAAAGTATCCAACGAAATTCTCTACGAACACTTAAAGAAGAATTTAAAGCTCTCCGAATAGAGCTAGCTAACAACAGGGAACGAGAGAGAAGTTCTTCAAGACAAGGACGACCCTCTGGTCCAATTAGAGCCTCCCAATATGAACCTGGACAACGCCTCGTTCTCCTACAACCACAGCCACCGCAAACAGGTCAGTTGGTTGCTCCTAATCCAAATCTATTAGCCTTACCTCATCCTCAATCCTCAATCCCCACTACTCAGCCCCATTCTCAACCTATTTCCTTACCACAGTCTACTGTTCATACCCCTCCTTGCTGGTATCATGAAAAGTTTAAAGATCGTGCAACGCGCTGTCTCACACCTTGCCCATGGACTCCTAACCCTCCTTTAAACTAACCAGGCTGGTGTCACAGGCGTCTGACGCTACAGCCTCTCAAGCCTCTCCTCCTATCCTTACTTCAACTAACCCTACCACTACCTCATTTAACACTGTCAAACCAACACCTACGTACGCAAGTAAAGTTAAAGAATCGCAACCTACTTATTCAACCACAGCTAATTTAATACCCCCAACTAATTCTCCAAATACAACACAAACTCCTTCCCACAGCAATACTAACCTTCTTCCACAAAAATTTAATGATTCACAAACTACTGCACCACCTGGTCCAACATTCACCTTGCATGATCCACTTTCAGGCTATGCATTCCTTATTGACACTGGAGCTCAATACAGTGTTATTCCTGCAACAGCCGCAGACCGTGCAAACGGACCTTCTCCTTTCATTTTACGTGCAGCTAATTCTTCATCTATTCACACTTATGGACATCGTTCTATTTCAGTTTCTCTTGGACTTAGACGTGTTTTCCGCTGGATATTTCTTGTCGCGGATGTATATACTCCAATGTTAGGCTCTGATTTTCTTTCTGCTAATGATTTATTAGTTGATGTTCGTAGAGCACAATTAATTGATAATGTCACACATCTTTCAGTAATTGGTTCTCCTACCGTGCACCCCTCTTCATTATTGGCAAGTTCTCTGCCACAGTGCTCACCTGCTATAGAGCAGCTCCTAAATGAATTTTCTTCACTTACTCAACCCTGTTCTAAGGATACCCCTATTAAACACTCTGTTGTCCACCGTATTGATACGGTAGGCTCACCTGTTTTCACCCGCCCACGTCGCTTAGCTCCAGATCGTCTTGCAATTGTGAGACGAGAGTTTGAACACATGCTTGAACTCGGTATTATACGGCCTTCAAGTAGCCCGTATGCCTCTGCTTTACACATGGTCCCAAAACCTACACCTGGAGACTGGCGTCCATGTGGAGATTATCGTGCTTTGAATGACAACACGATTCCAGATCGCTATCCCCTTCCTCACTTACACGATTTTACTTCTGCTCTCCATGGCACCACAGTATTTTCACGCCTTGACTTGGTGCGAGCCTTTCATCAAATTCCTGTACACCCTGATGATGTACATAAAACTGCTATAACAACCCCTTTTGGGTTATTTGAAATGACAAAAATGCCATACGGACTGCGTAATGCAGCCCAAACTTTTCAACGCTTCATTGATGAAGTGTTGAGAGGTCTCTCCTTCACTTTCACATATGTCGATGACATTCTCATCGCAAGTTCTTCTCCCTCAGAACATATTCAACATTTACGCTTAGTTTTTTCTCGGTTGGCAGAATATGGTGTATTGCTAAACCCTGAAAAATGTGTCTTTGCTGTAGATGAACTCACCTTCTTAGGACACAAAGTTACTTCGAAGGGCATTTCTCCTCTCGAAAATAAAGTATCTGTCATAAGGTCTTTCCCACAACCGCAAACTCAAAAGCAACTTCGCCGCTTTTTAGGGATGGTAAACTTCTACCATCGCTTCATTCCTCAGTGTGCAAACATTCTTGCACCCATAACCTCTCTTCTTCGCCAATCAAAAAGGGGCAGATCCACTGCAGTTCTGTGGAACCCCGAAGCTACCAACGCTTTTTCACAAGCAAAAGAGGCTATAGCACGAGCTACATGCCTTGTTCACCCTCAACCAGACGCTCCTCTGAACTTAGCCACTGATGCCTCTGACGTTGCCGTGTCAGGAGTGCTCCAGCAGCTTGTTTCAGGCGTTTGGGAACCTCTCGCATTCTTTTCACGCAAGCTCTCACCTTCACAAATGAGGTACAGCACTTTCGGTCGAGAGTTGCTGGCGATATACCTCTCCATCCGTCATTTCAGGTCATTCCTGGAAGGACGTGACTTTAGCATTTTTACGGATCATCGTCCGTTAATATTTGCTCTCCATTCTCAATCAGACTCTCATGCTCCTAATGAGCGAAGATACCTTGATTTTATTCTTCAATTTACTTCAGACATTCGACACATTTCAGGTTCTTTGAATGTTGTGCCGGATGCGCTGTCTCGCATCTCAGCAATTTCTGACCCTGGACACTCTCACATCAACCTTTCAGAGATGGCTAAGGCTCAGTCCACGGATACAGACCTCCAAACTCTTATTAATTCACCCACTTCATTGCAAGTCCGCTCTTTACCAGTTGAACCCAAGTCAGACTTACTAATTTTATGTGACGTCTCGACTGAGCATATTCGACCGTTGGTCCCACAAGGGCTGCGAAGAGCTGTTTTTGCTAAACTCCATTCCCTTTCTCACCCGGGAATTAAGGCCACCCAAAAATTAATTGCAGCTAGGTTTGTATGGCCAAGTATGCACAAAGATATCCGCAATTGGACTCGATCTTGCCTTCAATGTCAGCGTGCCAAAGTTCACCGACACACAAAGTCAGAAATTGGTACCTTTCCTTTGCCAAAGGCTCGTTTTGAGGCCATACACCTAGACATAGTCGGCCCCCTCTATTCTTCTCGAGGTTATACCTATCTTCTCACTGTCATTGATAGGTTCACAAGATGGCCAGAAGCTGTTCCTTTGACTTCTTGTACTGCTTCTGCAGTAGCTCACGCCTTTGTTTCATGTTGGGTTTCCCGTTTTGGAATACCTGCAACCATTTGCACAGACAGAGGTGCCCAGTTTGAATCGGCCTTATGGAAGGAACTCATGCTCCTTCTTGGGACTGAGCGCATCAGAACAACAAGCTATCACCCGCAATCCAATGGGGTGATAGAACGCTTCCATCGTCAACTTAAAAGTTCCTTGCGAGCCACTGATCCATCTACTACATGGGTGGACAGGCTACCCCTAATCCTACTCGGAATTCGTACTGCTCTGAAGACTGATCTTGCATGCTCTGCAGCAGAATTAGTTTACGGTACCACACTCCGGTTACCCGGAGAATTTTTCACACCTACACCCATTAACCCCGCATGTGATCCTGCTTCGTATGTTAAGACATTACGCTCTGTTATGAAGCAAATTCGTCCCACAGCACCTAGAACTTCCACTTCACAAACTACCTTCGTTTCCCCTGATTTACAAACTTGCACACATGTTTTCTTGAGACATGATGCTCACCGCTACCCTCTTCACTGCCCCTATGATGGTCCCTTCCTTGTGCTAGACCGTAAACCCAAAACTTTCATCATTGACAAGGTGGGCAAGCGTGAAACTGTTTCTGTGGACCGCTTGAAACCAGCATACCTTGATTTTTCTCCAACAAAAGATCCTATCCTCCCTCAATCTTCTGTACCTCCACCTCAAATACAGGTACAGCAACCTATCCCTCCTCAATCTTCTGTACCTTCATCTCATATACAGGTACAGCAATCTACCCTTCCTAAATCCTATGTACCACCACCTCATCCGAGGGTACAACAATCTATCATCCCTCTTCCAATTCTCCTTCATTATCGCAACCAACTGTCTTTGAACCAGCCAGTGGCTCCATCGCACAGGCACCAAGAATCCCCTTCCCCCAATGTCCCTACTGCACCTGTAGCACCATCCATGCCTTCAGAACCAGTGCTGCAGGATATTGCCATCCAAAAGCAAACAACGACTCGTTCTGGAAGAGTCATTCGTAAGCCAGTGCGTTTTGACATTTAAGTGTTTTTTTTTTACCCCTGACAACCATGTTTTTGGGGGGCAGTACTTGTAGTGCCTTGCACCACAAGAGTATTCTTTATTAGTGAAAACTGCCACAAATTGGCATGAGTGAAATATTTAAATATAAATAAATAAATAAATAAATACAAGTTAAATATGTCCAGTGATCAAATTTAATTCTTAAGAATTCAGTGTGGTGTGACTAGACATGAATGGGCTTTTAAGGATTATTTTGGCTGGTTGGTAAAATTATTAAGTAAAAACAAACTTGTGTGCAACGACAACACAAAGGACGCCAAAAAAACCATTATATTCGAAATCACCCCGCCAGCAAGCAAAGTTCCTTTGTGGTATGTTTTGTGTTTATAATATTTATTCTTTACTATTTCATATCTGTATGCAATACCGCATACTGCAGATACTAACGCCTTATACCGTTTGCAATTAGTACTAAGATTCATATAATAAATTACTTAGGCTAAGTTAGGTCTAGGCTAAAGCCAAATTGTAACTAGCCTAACTGAGGCCTACCATAGTCTTTGTTTTAGATTAACCTCAGCTCAATATGTTGAAGAGGCAAAGGCCTGCCTATTAAATTTCTTAGTATATTTTACTTTATAAGCCTATTATGTTTCACGTTATTTTCTTAGCAGATGGCCTACTAATCATTTGTAGCCTACATATTTCCTTTAGTTTCCCATTCAACTTAACACAATCCCATAACCAGAATTAACTGTAATTTATCATCCACAGGTTACTGGGCCTATATAAATATGTATTAATTATTAATTATTGCCATTTTTATTATTCTTTTTCTCCAAAATATTACTTACAGTATTCTTGTCTGTCTCTTTGCAGACAAGGTTGTCATTGTGGCTATTATCTTATTATTATTATCTTGTATTATATTATCTTATGTTATTTTATTATACTATTATTATTACTACTATTATTACTATTATTTGTATTGCATATTATTATTATAATCAGTATTATTTGCAGACTGTTATATATTAGCCAAACGGGCCATTATTTAATCTCCATTATAAGTCCATCAAAGTTGTTACGGGTAAAAATCCCCTTTGCATATACTCATTAATTGTTGTCAATAAAATATAAAAATTCATATTGATTTAATAATCAGTCCTTCCCTTCTCTTTCATTAAAATTAACTTTGCGCCGCAGTGCCGGATGCCAATCTAGTACTTGGGCGCTGGTGACCCTGGCATATAGTTAATTATCTACGTAAACTTGTAAAGGTCTAAATAAATAAAACAAGACTCTTACAAGCTCTTCACGTCTTTCCAACAACACTCAATATTTTGAATGTGAACGGTGTCTTCCACGAACCGCTGTGAATGGTTGACTGTCCGGTGAATGTAGCCTAGATTTCCAAGTTGAGAATACGCACGCCACTCGTCGGAATATTGTAGTCCCAGGCCTAATATGTTGCTGGATCAGGCGAACAAGAGTTGTTGCGTCTCTCTGAGGAACCGCAAACAACAGTAGTTTTTTGGAACTGCGTTCCAAGGTACCAAAAACCCAGGCAATCGCAACCTCCGCAAACCATAATGAAAACCAGACTAAAGCATTCTCGAATGAGTATGTATTATGAGAGATTCAAAATGTACGTCTCTGATTGGTCGGATAAGGTCACGTGAAACCAAAACGAGATGTAATTGGTTGTTTTGACTATGTTTCCTAATTTTGCCACGAGATGTCTCCCCATAAAACTGGAGAGGGCGACGTTCGTTAAAATTTTAACAGCGTTAAGAGCTAAATACTCGGTCAATGGCCTATAATGGCTGCTTTTTACGTCTAAATTTTTTTTTTTCATAAAAAATAATTATTACATTTCCTTGATTTTTATCAGTTTCCCTGAGGTTTCAAGGTGTCCTGAATACGAATGTATATGTTAAATTGTCATAGAATGTCTCCTTCTATCGAAAACGAACAAAGCATTAAAACGAATATTAACCTTTATTTATATTCCAAAGAAATTGGTAACGCCGTTATTTTATTTATATTATAACGAAATTGGTAACACCGTTACTTTTCATTCTACTTTCAGTCATTATTCGTTACTCGTTACTTTCTTATATGCTCAACTTGGAAACGGATATGAATGAAAATGGCTTCACACTAAACGTGTGGAAACATGTTTGAACACAACACTCGTGAAAATATATTAATTATTCGTTTATTCACTCGTCAAAGTTATTCACGAGCTAAATTCCTTTAAAAGTAGAACTTTATTTCCTTAGTGATAATTACTTAAAATTTCTTACTTTATTTATTCCTAACTTTAAATAAATCTATTCAGGGGGGTGTAGTGGCAAATTTAATGTGCAGGAACGCTAAGGAAATACCGTGGCATGTTGGTACATAATTTTAAATTTTGCTATTATTTCCTTGCACCGGTACACCAATTAATGTACTATTTTAATTAATGTAAATGTAAATTAATGTAAAGTTAATGTAAACTATTTTATTAATAATAATAATAATAATAATAATAATAATAATAATACAGTATTTCACTTAGACTTGGAATATTAAAAATTTGAAATCACAATTAGAAGCCAGTGCTTTCATCTCAGTCTGTTTGTTCCCAACTTCCAAGTATCAACTAAAAAAAAATAAATAAAACTTTGATGAATGGAGGTGTGGGAGCGGCGCTCCCGTGCGTTCCGGCAGCACTACACCCCTGAATCTATTAGGTATTAGTTCCTTTACAAAAAAAAAATCTTTAAAAATTACCTTCTGCATCATTCCAAAATGTATTTTATCAAATTATAAGCAAAAGTCCTTTGCTTACCGTTGCTAATGTTAAGTAATGATTCAATTGCGGTGTCAACTTCAGTTTCGGCTGCAAATTCTCTTTGCAGTGGGCGTCCAAAAACGTATTCAGCGTCTGGAAAATATATTTCCACTTAATGTTTGATATATATATATATATATATATATATATATATATATATTATATATAGGATGTCCATAAATCCAGTCTCATGGGAAAATTTATGGGACACCCTGTGTATAAAAGCACTATCTCAAGGGCTTATACTTCTGCACTGTACCATCCAAATCAGAAACTAATGCTTTTATTGTCTGCTGTAGAGAGTTAATGAAAAGAAATTTGAGTTGCATTTCAGAGTTTCTGAAGTAGGTTTCCACGTCTTGACACTGTCGCGAATGTTATCTTTGACGTCCCTCATCGATACTTTGAGTGATTCGTTGCTGACGATAACAGTCACTAGACATAACCTAAAAACAGATGAAAGGCAGTCACGGCTAGAGGAATAAAAGGTAGAAGGGTCAGTTGGTTAAATTTGTTTTGACAGCTGCGTTTTAATTTTGTATAGTACGCTACATATGAGGGTACTTTGGAGTCTCTTATTGACTAATAGCGAGAATACTCCTGGTTTCACAGACTATGAGACGATTAACACTCGCTTTCACGCTAAGTATGCTTACATTAACACTAAGATGAGCGTCCCAAGTAAAATTCCTAAAAATCTTCTGGCGCAGTGAAAACAACGACCTTGCTTCTGTGATCGCTTTCCTCCACATTGTTCGCAGTATCTGCAGACGCAGACGATGAAACCAACAATGGGAAGGATTCCTGCAAGAATCAATCCAATAAACGCGCAGATGGCGACAACTGGCTGAGCTCCTACGGACTGTTTAACGGAAAAATTATGTAAGTGTTTATAGAAGGAAAGAATGGACCTACTCTGTGTGTGTGTATATATATATATATTTGGTCGACAGAGAATTTCATCCCTACTAGTAACCTAACCTAACCTAACCTAATTTATTCCAGCCCCAAATAACTTGTTGATAGAATGTCTTGTCAATGAAATTTCGCACAGTTGGAAAGAAGCGGCATTGATATAGTAACAAAGTACGAGTTAATATTTCTCTGACTGTCCTCATAAAATAGGTTTAGCCGCATTCAATACGCGATTCAATAACTTTTCACATACCCTGTCCCTACAAATTTGTAAAATTATTATTTGATAAATGCTTGTAAAAACCTTTACAGAATTTATGAATTACCTTATAAAAAATTTGCTCGTAAGATTTGTCATTCTTTTTAAAGAGAAATTGCCAGAAATCTGTAAATATAAGAAATTCATTAAAACATTTAACCCTAAAAGGACGAAGCTACATATTGATAACGTTTCAAATACACGCATTCATAACAACCCTACAAACAATTCGGGCGTTAAAGGGTTAAAATACATATTGAGAAATATTTTAATAACTAAACACAATATCTCCCTAATTTTCTCTCTTTTTTTAAGTATTTAAAGAAACATATTTATTTTATATTTATTAAAACATCTTTTCTCTAACTGGAAAGAAACACGGAAGAAATTCTATATCAAAAGAGCTCTATAACGGGCTTCTATAAAGTGTCATGTTTCAGATAAGTATATTAGCAAGATATAGTATATCGTTATAGCACAGCGTGTATTTATTATAAGTTTTAAAAAATTATGACTGCTATATTTTACATAGCATAGCTGTAACATATACTGTATGAATATATTTTATAATATTCTTGCTCTACACAAACAAGGAAAGAAAATCCAAACAGTATATTAAATGTCACAGAAGACGAGTTGAAGCTCTAAAAACGCAAAGGTGTCAGTATATATACAGGATATTGATGACTAACGTTCTTCTGGTGATTCCTGAAACCATACAAGATGCATGAACTAATTAATGAATGGTATGCAAAACATTCATGACAGATTTTATACAGTGATTTGTTACGCAGAAACTGTTTGGTATCTTAAATCGTATAGTATATTAAAAGAAATAATAATATTAATAATATTAATAATATTAATAATTATTATTATTATTATTATTATTATTATTATTAATATTTTATTATTATTATCGCACTTTACATTCTATAACTTTAGCTTAGAATTTTTGTTGCTCTCTCACTGTACTCAAAATACATATCTGAAATGCATTTCTCGAAGTATATATGTATACGAAATTCCGTAAAATAACGTCAGTGAATTAAAACTCCAATATTTTTGCTTTGAGATGCGTAATTATTTATTAAAAACTTTCTCCGCTGTCTCTCTGCTCATCGGAATAAAGCCGTGTCTTCTAAAGACAGGACTGAAATGACAGTATGAAATATCACACTGATCATATCTACGAAAATGCTTGATGCTCTGACTTTGTGAGATAATCGGTACTCTCTAAACAGACGTTCAGTATCTGCATTCTCTTAACAAAATTATTCAAACTGTGTCGATGTAGTTTCAACAAGCTTTCACACGAAGTACAACCACTGAATTCGCGCAAGAGCGTCGAATATCAAAGAGGAAACATTAAATGTAAATGTTGCGAGTATTGTTGCATATGAATGATGAACTGCGTACGATCAACGATTTTGCTTCATTCTTAATGAAACCCTGATTTAGTTATAAGCAAAGTCATTCTGCGCGAGTGAGTGGCGTGGTAAGTCCTCTGGTTTTCGAATCTAGAGGGATTGGAAGAACCTATATCTATTTCGTCAACAAGACCAAACAATCGCCATTCTTAAAAGCTAACTTAACCTAACCTAACCTAGCTTAACCTAATCTAACCTAACTTAATCTAACCCATAATAACTTATCAGTCGGATGTCGTTAGTCCGGATTAGAATAGCACAGGACGTCATTGTTTTCATTCCTTGTAAAGTCTTTTCAAAATCGTTCACTAAAACGACTTAAACACACACACACACACACACACACACACACACACACACACACACACACACACACACACACATATATATATATATATATATGTTCAATTCAAGACTCTTAAATTTGAACCCACCCACTTCTGTGCTTGAATGTTTTCCAAAGTATGTGCTTTTATATGCACAAACACATATTGTTTTGATGTGAATCCTATATTATAGTCCCTTGAAAGTTCATATTTTATCCATATATTCCCGACCCATTGGTGTCGCTGTATCCATATAAAATGCCGAGATGTTTCGAAGATTGAAAAGTTCACATTTTAAGTTGAACGAAATAGGACTCAAAGCTCCTTACTAACTATGTTAATTTCATTAACTTAATTAGTATGCGCTAATTTCTATCGCTTCTTACTCTCATTTCTCCTTTCCAAAAGTCGCCATGGTAAGATCTCGAAGCAATTAATATCTCGCCTTAAAACCACGGTGAAGCTTCTTGATACGCACTGAGAGCTTAGCTCCAAAGTCCCCTTAAAGGATAAGAATAAGTCGATTGGTCGATGGTCGGATAGCCTCGTTAGAGGTTGAGATCTTTTTTCTTCCATCCTCCGGGGAGATATCAGTGGTCCCGCCCCTGGCATCTGTTATCACTTTTTTAGGAGGCCTGTTGGTCTCCTCTTGGGGTTAGTAGGCTTCGAGGTTCGGATCCCCAAACCTACAAAAAGAGCTCGCTGTTAAAGCGTGCGCTTGCCTGGTTGAGCCCGGCCATCTGTCCCCTTCTATCCACGCTCTCGTTTCTTTTCCTCTCTTTTCTACTTTTATCCCACTTCTTCGCCCTTTTAAGCTTCTCTTCTTCACTGTCTCCTTTTCTTGGTCGCATCGACCATCGACCCTCAAGGGCCAAGCATAATTGAAAGGGGTGTCACGCCTTTTGTGAGCTCGTAAAAACCGTAACAGCGTGACAGGCCTCATTCATTGTGGGTTCTCTCATCTTTCAATCATACTTCCTGCGTGACACTTTATATACCCCGTTTAAACTTTAAGTATTTGTACTTTAAGTTCAAATTAACTTAATATTATCAAGTTCCTTTCGTCCATAACTATTTGATTTTGTCTATTTCTAAGCATTTTTCTTCTAAAAATTTTTTACAAATTTCAAATTCAAATCATTCTTATGAATATTTTATTTTCAATCTGTATTCATTATATTATCAGTCATTCAAATAATAATAATAATAATAATAATAATATTAATAATAAAAGTGAAAAATGTTTACGTTCTCTTTATTTTCAATAAATAATTCATCAAATTTGGCCGAAGTTAAAATAACAAATTATTTATCAAAGAAAAGAAAATTTACATTACCAATTTCAAAATTATCTTACCAAGGTTTCGTTTCTTTAACCTCCTTCGCAACATCTACGGTCATATGACGGACGGGGACCGACAGCTTTATACGTAAGATCCGAACCACGGGTCGCTACATAATCTGGACACAGAGAACGGTCCCCCATCCAACTACGATCCAGACCCAATATCGACTAACACCTGACAGCTTGTGGTGTTATCAAGGATAGAAATTCACAACAGTTTATCATTAAGTGAAAAGTCGATAGACAGGTGACCGGAAATTGAAGTGTTATTGTACCAAGAGCGAAAAAATAATAAAAAATACTAAAAAAAAGATGCGCCAGAGTTCATCCACGAGATGAGACCAATATCCTCAGAGCCTCACAGAGAGTGCCATCAGATTGAAAGGTGGCACAAATATAAATAAATAAATAATGTGTATGTGTGTGTGTGTGTGTACAAGACCCATCCAGGATTCAAACCAAGCACCTCTTGAGTGAAAGGTAAAAGCGTTACCACCGTGCTACAACGAGTTAAAAGTTATTAAAATCTGGTAGATATTTCAACAATCTCTGGTGTAATACCACATTATGCAAAATCATGCATGATATTCCATCTATGGGTCCCTAGTGTTACATCACACATTTGAATGAAATGTTGCCATTGCCCAGAGTGCAGGAGGTTAATACAGAAAACACCTTTGGACGTGTTCCTTCGGGTGCTGAAGTATCCACAAGGTGTACTAACCTTTACCTTGTCGTAGCGTGGTGGCAGCACTCTCGCTTTCTACTCAAGAGGTGCTGAGTTCGAATGTTGAGGGATGGGGGAATATTTGCATCATAAAATCGTACCTGTTCATACATATATATATATATATATATATAATATATATATATATATATATAGTATTTGGGAATTCAGTAACGCTATCATATGTATTCATTGGTTCATGTCTGCGAATAAATGACAAACTTATAAATTTTGGAGATAAACTTCAGTTCAAAATATCGAACATTGATTACACTGGTCAACACTCATTTTATTGCCAATCATATTAGAGTGATTTTGGGGTAACTTTGTGGTGCTGATTCCGAATATGACATCGGTTTTGCTAGATTGGCTCTAATTTTTGAGATAGTTGGTACCCCATTGAAACACGTAAAAATGCAAAAAATTTAATGTTCAGGCGGAGCCTACTTACAAATCGCATTGAAATTGTCTCAAATCATACAAAAGTAAACACATGAAATACATAATGGCATTTTATTCGGTCTCACCATCTAGAATGTTCCGGTAGTTTCCCATATGCACGCGTTATGGTTACGTTTCCTATTAATTGAGGGTATTCATTATCTCAAGAACTAGAGCCAAATCGGAAAAACTACTTTCATTTTGGAATTCAGCAACCCCAAAATACCCTAAATTCGTACGAATTTCCTTGGCAACGAAACAAAAAAAAATTTTTTGTTGACCTGTGTTATTATTATTATATTATTATTATTATTATTATAAATGCGATTGGCTGATAGGAGAAGGTGGTATATTTAAGGAGAAAATGCTAATTAGTTTATGAACAAATGTGCTCCCGTACAGATTAGTATACTATCATGGCATTTGTAATTCCTTTACTGAAATAAGAGAAATCACGAGACGCGTTATAAAAGTGGATTCTCATAAAATTCCGTTGTGTTTTCCCCCCAGAAATTAAAATTAGATGGGGTGTTTAAATTTTCAGGTAGGTGAGCGGGGGTGGGGTCGAGGAGTGAGAAACCGTTAGGACGAAAGTGGACTGTATGGTGGATGGTACCATAGTAAAAACTAAAAATAGTTTCACGACCATTTTATTAGATTTAACTCGTGTCTTAAAATCATGACACAAATTAAAAAGTTTTTGTGTTTCCATTTTCACTTTTGACCTTCAACGTATAAATAAATAAAATAAATAAAAAACAAATATGAATTACAGTAATTAAATGTTCTCTTATCGTTCCGAGATATATTGTTCAGAAACTAGAAAAGTGTAAGTATCGTAAATGTATGTATCAATGCGTTAAATTGTATTATACAAACAACTAAATTTCCAACCGACAACTAAATAGATTTTTTTTTTCAACTACAAAAAATTTTAAACTAGATCTAGATGGAAAATGACTAAATTGACAGTACTGTACGTGACCAGTTGACCGTTAGGCAGGGTCCG
Organism: Bathynomus jamesi; assembly: GCA_023014485.1. Classification (NCBI taxonomy): domain Eukaryota; kingdom Metazoa; phylum Arthropoda; class Malacostraca; order Isopoda; family Cirolanidae; genus Bathynomus; species Bathynomus jamesi. The sequence goes on from JAJOZX010002856.1 coordinate 58,812, forward strand.
GGAGAGGGGGATGCATGAGGTGTCAAAGCACCAGGGCCCAGGTATTAGGGGGGTCCGGACTGAAAGATAGAGGAAGTGATTGAGGTTAAAGGGTTCCGAAATCAAAAGTAGCACCAGGGCCCGTGATTATTCTCCCGGACCTTGGCGCTAGAAAAGAGGGTGTTGAGAAAGTTTAGTAGGGGAGTGTAGGAAAATCCCTGAATTATTCCGTTGGCATACTTTTCTTTGACTTGTAAGGTTCTGCAAGTATGTTTGTTGGTGTTTCCTTTGTTTCTGTTAATAAATTTCCTTAAAGTTTTGAATTGACTTAAAAGCTTCTTGATAATAATTAAAGTCTCCTGAATTTGCTGCAAGGAAATGAATTTAAGATATTAATTTACCCTACATTTTCTGCAACGATATATAACTTACATAAAAATCTAAATTCGATATACTCACCAACAGGTATCTCGACGGGTTGCATTAGTGACACCAATGATGTTGACCATGTAAGGCCTCTGCCCACTTCTAACTTCCCTGCAGTTCTGTAAGAACTGCCTGAAGGCACAGGATTGAATACTAATGAGGACGTTCCTTCGGCTCCCATGAAGGGACTACCATCAGAAGACCCCATCATTAGTGATTTAGAGCAAGACTGTTTGCAATACTAACCGTTTTCCTCGTCTATACAACCAAGTGCTGAGGGTTCACTATTCGAGTAGGGAAAAACACGGGACTCATTTCAATGTTTTTATTCGCGTCACTGACATCATTTCAGTTTTAAATTTTATTATTATTACGAACATAAATTCAGGAAAAAAAAAATTATTTCAAACCATTTTCATCGCAATCTAATTAATCCCAAAAAGTTACATTCCGAATAAAATTGAATGAACCAAAATGTTACTCATAAATTTAGCGAGTCAAAATTTCTCCATTTTTCTTATTTTTTTTTATTTATTTACAAAAATTTCTATAGTTTTTTTTGCAAATATTTTTTACTTTTCACTCTTTGAACTACAAAAATTACTTTCGCTTCAGAATTCACCTGTGTAAGGAATAATGTCTTTAAATAATGTCTTCAAATAATGTTTTCAAATAATGTCTTTTTTTATATATATATATAATGACAACATTGAGGAAATCGATTAGGGTCTCCATTACATAGGATTTACCCACCTCTAAGCATTTCATTTCAATATAGAATGATAGATGTATAACCCATACAGTAATACAAAACTCACGTCAGTATTTTATTTCTACCCATATTACTATTTTATTTAATTGAATATATTATTTTTTCATAAATATGACTAATGCTGTTGAATTAATTTTTTTGCATTAAACAAGTCATTTCAACTGAAACCACAATCTTGTGTTTTTGTACCACCATATTTTTCATTCTAAAACAATGACATTATTACGTTGTAAATATTCTTTAAAACAGATATTATTTGACTTTAAAACAAGTACTTCAAATTCAAATGAATAATTTATAACCATATTAGAGTAACACTTATATATATATATATATATATATATATATATATATATTGTTAAACAGCTATAGCCCAAATAGCCCAAGCTTCAAACATTTTCGAAAATGAGTCTCTGTTATGGTATTTATCCATTTACGTTCACCAAATCTCAAAATAACAAACGGACAATCACCGTCTACCTTGACTGACAGACTCTACATAAGGATTCCCCACTAAGGCCAGACTAACAACTCTTTGGCTGAGAATTTATTTCACGTATAAGAGGGGTTAGAGGTGGGGTGGGGGAGAGATCCACAGCCGAGGGGAATACCGAAGAAGGTTCAATAGGGGATATGAGGGGACAGGAAGGCATTAAGAGGGGAAAGGAAGGCTGCATGGAGGGATTTGTAAGTCGTAGTAATACGATGTATCTTTCTACGTAAAAATGCAGGTTTTAATTTTTATTACTTAAATTAATCTCCATTTAATAATTGTAATTTTAATAATATTCAAATAACGTCCAAAAGCTACGACTTATTTAAATAATGAATTTTCATTATTATTTATTAAAATATTATTCATTAAATACAATATTTCGTTTTATAAAGAGAAAAATTACAATTATTTAGAAGGGAACTGCAGTGATTTTTTACCATTATTTTCCAATTAAATGCAAAATATCAAACAAAATTTGGGTGTGGTTGCTTGAATGTAAAATAGATGTGAGATGGAAAATAAGAAAAATCAGATTATCCTCGTGTAAAGATATATGGAGTGGCCAATAGAGAGAGAGAGAGAGCGAGAGAGAGAGAAGGAGAGAGAGAGAGGGAAAGAGAGAGAGATCAGTCAGACGATAAGTAATTATGAAGTCACACGACGTCAACGTTACAAATAGATATATTAAATTAAATTAGTATAGCATATAATATATTAAAAGAAAAAGCGTTGAAAGGCTTCAGCTTTTGTCGGCAAATAAGTTTTTCTTTTTTCCTTTTCTGTCTTTATTGTGTATTAAGAAGAAAACTGTTTCTAATATTAATTTTCTCTAATATTTCAGTGACCTTCTCGATAGATATATGGTCAACAAGGAAAAAAAAAAAAAAACCCTTTTGATAAGAGTGCGCGGAAAACGCTTCATACGTTTTGGAAATAAAGAGGATTGATGCGATTCGCGAAGCAAACCACGTTATAGGATTAAATTTCACTCATGGAAACGGACGAAGTAGAGGTGAAATTTAAATCAAATACTTTTACTGCAGTATTCTAAAAAACTACGTTAATGACGGAAGGGTGAATAGATAAAAAGACGAAGAGAGAACGTTGTTGTAATCTGTAATGGTTATTATTGGTGACGATTTGGAGTTCCCTCCTTAATACCAATATGTTAAATGCGCATTAACGTCCTTGACTGAGATTGTATCACTTTAAAACACCAAGATTAAAAGAAATTCTTTTCATATTATTTTATATTCTTCTTACGTCATCAATAACCAGAACTATCCTCGTTAGGGCTAATTCGTGGCTAATGTCGTGACACCGTTTCCCGTCCATCAGAGAAATTAGAAGACACTGGGAACTTGATGCAAAGTAAAGATTATGCAGTTTGGTCCTATATTTCGGACCTCCTACATTATACGAAAGGCTTTACATTGCTTAATCTCTTTTCTGACAAGTGAAATATGGAATTTTTCTTTAGTAGACCAAGGAATACCCACTTTTTCAAAAGTATTAAACTTCAAATTAATTCGGCAGATGTTATATTTTTAACTAAGAACAATTTGTATTACCGACATAGTGAAGTTTGTTTATTCAAAATTAGGCATTCAGTGACTTTAGGACATTCGGCATTAACCTTCCTCTTAAAGAATCTTTGTTTTGAATACACTAAATATACACGAGTAATTACTTATGAGGTATTAGTAACTTCTTTTATACATCTTTATTTCAACGGATCAACGACGCCTGATCGACATGACATAAAATCGACAAGTTATTGTTTCCATAAGTTAGGTTAAGTTTACTAGAATAGGTGAGGTTAGCATAGATTAGGTTAGGTTAGGTTACTAGTAACTTGTACCTAATTTGTTCCTTTTAAAGTGTTATAGATTTTAATGTTTTATATTTTAAACTTTTCCATAATATTCTCCGAAATTATTTTATAAGGTTTTTACTGAAATTTACTCCCATCGTAAACGTAAGCCCATTTTATGGGTTTCTTTTATAATAATTTATGACTGTTTTAATTTTTAATGTTTAATTTTTAGTTTGTGGTAGTTGTGTTAATATTTAAATTGGGTTTAAATTCATAGTTAGTTTTTAACTGTATATATATATATGTGTCTCATTTTAACACTGAAGATGACATTAAAATATGCCGAAAGCTTTGATAATTATTAAATGTTTGCATATGGACTAGTCTTATTGTTCCATATATATATATATATATATATATAGAGAGAGAGAGAGAGAGAGAGAGAGAGAGAGAGAGAGAGAGAGAGATTTGATTATAGTTACTTAAGCATACCCAATACGTTGAATTAAATGTCCTTGAGTTTTTGAGTAATCATTTCCTCTTACGCGACAATAGATTCATAACGTCGTAACGAGATAATTAATTGTTACTATGACAATTAATATATAAGTATGACGATTACATGATAATATCGTTCATGTAAACAACATCTGACATTAATTACATTTATGTGAATTTATTTTCCCCCTAAAAATAAATAATAAAAATAAATACAATAATAATTAAATATAATTAAATATAAATAATAAAAACCCCGAAAAAAGGAGAAAATAATTATTATATTTGTCCATTTATTCAATTATTCTATGTAGGCTTATACTGTAGGTCTTCTCAGTGTTCATGCATTTATTAATTTTATTTATTCGGCCTTGGCTAGCCTTAGAACTAGGCCTCTTAATATACGGTAGGCCAACCCTAGGTTCAGTCTCTAAGTTAGACAGTTTATACTTTGAGAAATGACACTGATAAATTAGAAAGAGTTCGCCCTAATGTAACCAAAATTAATCCAAAACTGAGAAGTAAAATATTTAAGGAAAAACTAGCTGAGACTATTTGAAAAATGTTCACTTAAAGGAGAGCCAATTCGAATATTCAAAGTTTAAGACCATCCGCGCGTGCCACCATTGTTTTTTTCCAAATGTACGTTACAATATTATAATTATAATTTTAATATTATAATTTTAAAGTTTATAATTTATTTTTATAATAATATGTAAATACGATATATTAACACTGTAATAAAGTAGTTGTCGATCAATAACTATAAAAATTATATAAAAAATTATAAGAAAATGTCTTTACAAAATTATTTTTGTATTATTTTTCTCTGTGAATTAGAGTGCCACACAAAATCTCTTCGCGTGCTACCCTGTGATGATACGCGTGCCTTCGGTTGCCGACCGCAACCCAAGGCAAGTTATTTGATAGGGATACATAGTCAATTACAAGAAGAAATGGATATACAGGGTGGTAGAAAAGTCTTTAAGGATTTTATGCATACAACTATTTTGTTAACAGCATTTTACAGACAAGTGTTCAAATGATGAAACAAATTAAACAAAAAGTCTTTAAGAATTTTATTCATATAAATATTTTAAATTGTAATTTAATCTTCAAAGAGTTCTCCATCCGCTATGATACATTTGTGGATTCTCTCTGTAAAACTCTTCATTGTTCTTCTGAACATATAGAGTGGGATCCTTTACAGTTGTTCATCTATTCTGCAGCCAAGGGCATTCGCATTTGGATAGATTAAACCAGGAGTGTAACGCAAATAAGCGCAAAGCCAGAAATCACATGGAGTTAAATCAGGTGATTTGGCTGGCCACTCCATGGGACCTCGCCCCAAACCATTTCCCTTCAAGGTTCGTATCCACAGAATCTCACGAGCAGCTGCAGGGTAATGTGACGGAGCTCCATCATGTTGATAAAGCCAATTTCTGCCAACGTCATTAGTAAACTATGGCAAAACTTTGTTTCTCAGTACCTGGCAATAGCGTTTTCCATCCATCGTATCTCTCGACATGTCAAAGGAAACGAGTCCTGACTAACCAATGCACGCCCAAACTGTTAGTGTAGCCGTTTTAACGGGTTTACCCAATCGTATTTTGGAATTTTTTTTGCCCAGTAATGAACGTTGTGTTTGTTTCCTTTACTCGTTAAACCGAAGACACATTCATCTGAAAATATGATCTCTTGAAAGAAATCTGTGTCACTGTTGAACTTTTGTCTCATTGTTTCAGCAAACTGCAGCCGTCTATCAGGATCACCGTCGTATATGAGCTGAGAGTAAATGGGTTTGTAATCGTGGTACCCCTGTGATTTCAATACTTTTACTACTGAAAATTTGGAAATACCCAATTCCTCTGCGACTTTTCTCGTTGAAGTTGTTGGATCGACTTGAAAAGTGGCGAGGACATTTTCTTTGTTGTTGTCTCCTGTCGCCGTTACTGGCCTTTTGCTTCTTGGACGATCTTTTACCAGGCTTCCTGTTTCCAAAAGTTTGAGCTTCCAGTATCGAAGAGTGGTTGCAATTGGTGGTGGTTTATTATATTTTTGTTGAAATAAACGCAAACTTTCTTCACAATTACTATAAGAAATAGCCCACGATACGAGATACACTTTTTCTTCATTGTTGTATTCCATTCTTACTGACATGGCGCTGACTGTGGCTTGGGCCTAGGGCCTTCCTGTTCTAGCCTAGGGTCATTCCTGGCCTAGTATAGTTGCTTTAAAAAGTATCGCATACACTGCAGTGATATCATTGGAATTTATTTATTATTAACAAATTATTTGTATGTATAAAATCCTTAAAGACTTTTCTCCCACCTTGTATATTGAATTTTGAAAGTGAGGAGTTATTAAGTGTAATGTTGTGAAGCAATTCTTTTCATATAAACTTAAACTTATATTCAAACGTAAGCTTATATTTCTTAAACTTTTGCAAAAGACATTTCATTGTTAGACAATTCAATAAACACTTCAGATTAGTCTTTTCAATTGTGTAAAATTTGGGGCAATTTAGACATTTCAACTGATTTACTGAAATATCTTACAAAATGTTTAATTAGTGTAAAATGTCTAATGAATTAAACATTTCAAAATTCACAAAATTGAGACAATGAAACATCTGTTTCTCTTTATAGTGTAGGTAGAATTCAATAAGAAATATTTTTTCCTTATTGTTATATCTTATCTTATATCGTGTTATCAGAGTTTTTGTTTACCAAATAAATGTTGTCGAGCATATGCAAAAACGGATGCAGTATAAGAAAGAAACTGTCCGAATACAAACATCTACCGCTAACGTTCATAAGAGTGCATGGATAGTATATGAGAATTTTAGTATAATATACTTAGCATATTAGCATATTTTTAAGCCTATTACTTTTTATATTTATTAATTAATTTATTAATTAATAATTAATAGGTATACAACTGCATAATATGAATTATTAAGTATACAGTATATGCAAAAGAATTCTGTAGTACAAATTTTTTGTTTAACTTTATGTAACGAGCATTGCATTTTTATTTTATTTTAAAGATATACAGTATGTAATTATTAATTAATAATAACTGCTTTCGAAACAAATTTGTGGTGAAGAATTAGACACTAAAAATGATCGCCAATTCATTACTGTTACTTTCACTTTATTTATCAAGTGTGTGTAATTTAGTGTCAGCCGACATCCCCAGAAACGAAGATGTGGCGCTTCCCAATTTCATTATTATGCTCATGGATGATGTAAGTACAATTAATGCTCTAAGATGATTCAATTCCTTTTTCAAACTTGTAAACGAAGCTCACGCGCGTGTGGCTGTTTTCACCTACACAGTCCTACAGCTAATCTTACATGCCATATACTGTACAGGGGCGTCGATTGCTCTAAAATAGTTAGGGGGACACTTCGCCTTCAAACAGCGAATCAAACAATATTCTGAGTAGCTGTTGCGTGTAATATATCAATGTCGTAATTTACCATTTACCCGTTTTTTGTATTTTTCTAAGCATGTTGAAAAAAACTCAATTGTATTTAATCATTTTATGTCTTTCTTTATTTAAACACTTTTTTGCAGAAATAAGAAACACAACACAAACTATTTATAATATTTAACCTTTCATGTAACATAATATCACACGTATGTTTAACCGAAATAAATCTTTTATTACCCTGTAGACAACAGAGGTCAATGTACATAAACTGATAAAATATGTTCGTGAAATATAAAACAAATAAATTGCGCTTTGATCACACTTTCATATTGAAAATGATACGTAACAAAAACCGCTTATTTAACATATTTCCATTTCGAGTACTTAATGACCAAGAACACACAAATGCTACGCGCAATTATTAAAATGCAAATTGACTGCTAAATTCCCTGATAAATATACACTGGTGTTCATGACAATAATTTATAATATTGCTATTACATTTGCATATACATATAATTATAATACGACATATAACGTCTTATTAGGTGCTATTAATAGTTAGCATTTATAGCAATTCATCCACGAAAGTGGGGGAGACATGTCCCCTGCGTCCATCCCCCCTCGCAATCGACGCCTATGATAATGTATATATAATTTGTCCCGTGTTTCTTTTTACATTTCCTCAAAAACGTGGCACTCCATATGTCTGGGCCTGGTGCTCAATTTTCTCGTATTTGTGATACAGCCTTAATTACATTTCCTCCCAAGACCTCCAAATTTATTAATAGATTCGTGTCCAAACTTATTCTTAGCTGATTCGGATCTATGTCAAAAAAATTCTCTAGATTTTCTACTTTTTCTTGGACTAAGAGGTGCTAAATCCAGAGTTAAAGTGATCATTATGCAGTTCGTTCATTTTTTTCTCCGATTTGTTTTTAAAATTCTCAAATAAAGAATCAGACGCTTCTAAAAATCCTTTCTTAATCATATCACAATCCGTAAACAGTATTTTACGCTGTGTGAGACTGCCACTAACACGAAATGACTCTACTTTGATAATTCATTTTGATCTATTACATACCTTCTTAAACAATCATTGTTGGTCTTTTATAGTTACAACTTCGAGTCCCGAATTTTGTTTTATCTGAGTTTTTCCCGAGTCTTTTCCGATTCCTGACTCTTGTCGAGAACTTTGTAATGTCGCTCGGGATTAGGGATTACCTCTCTTAAATAAGGAGACATATGCCTTACAAATCAAGCAAATACATTTTTCTTTAAAAACTGTTAGAAAAATTCCTCTTCGCACCCTCCTTGAAAATGATACGCCTTTGGCTTCTTCGAAGCAGAGGGTCCTACACTCATTACGAATTCACAGAAATTCCCCGAAAAAATAACTCAACAAAAAACGAAAATAAATAAATAAATAAATAAATAAAATAAAAGTAAATAAAATAAAATAAATTAACAGAAAAACTCGTACGATTATAGCGATGGTTGAATGTAGCTATTTTACCATCTTCCAGTTATAATTAATAATAATTATAATTAGTAATATTGCCGTTATTTATTTACAAAACTTTACAAACTTACATACCCTCTGTGTACTTGGCAATGATGCTGCGAGCTACTCGTACCCTGAATAGTAAAAATAGTGACTCCTTTCTTCTCTCTATTACTTAATGGCGGCCTTAATCTATTAACCTGCGTCAAAAACAGTGTTGTGAAAATTACGGGGAAAAACTTATTTACTTAGCTAGTTATCGGATCCCCCGGTCTATGACCTCGAATTTTTCAAACGCAGAGTGTCCAGGCATCTCGAAAACTCTGAACCTTGATTTTGACTCTTCTTCTTCTATAGGAGGAGTGGTTTTTTTTGGAGGTGGGGTGGGGGGGTGTCACTATCTCTTTTTATGTAGTATCATGAAGGTACTTTTAACTCGCTTATAACAAACATGAACCACTTCATTCCCGATGTATTACAGTTCTTATTAATTTCCCATTCATTTGTAACACATTTCACGGTCAAATGTGACCTATATTGCCCTCCAAGGAAACAAAATTCGTCGTTCTTCAACAGCGATTAGTTCTCTTGACCGATTTCTAATCTGAAGGACATTACGCAGGCACAAATAATGTAATGTAAAGCTGCCTTACAATTTTGGATTTTTATTTTTATTTTTTTCATCTATCTTTTTGGTATTTTAAGATAATTTTAATTTTTCTTTTCCAAAGCTTCTTGTAACACTGTGGCTATGACCCACAGTTTGGGAACTACCATGGCTGCCGAGAGCGCGGGGAAGCCGGGTTAAATCTCCGGGGCCCGGAAAGAGGGAAGATAAAATCTAAAAATATTAATAAAGCAATTGATTAAATAACAGAGAGGAAATATAATTAATGAACATATATTTTATAGAGATTATCATACTGTATGTTTTGAATAGCGACTTGGACATATAATCAGTGTGCTTGTTATGTACACAAAAACATTCATGATAAAATACTGAGTAAACAGGAGAGCCCATATATCAATCCTTCCCCCGGGCCCGTGGCAGCTCTTGCCGGCCCTGGGAACTACTGGTTTAGTTAAATATGTTTTTAAAGTTAAATTGGACTTGATCGCTTTTATGGATATTAAAAGTTCTACTCTAGGAATAATAATAATAATAATAATAATAATAATAACAATAAGTTCGTATAAATAGATAAATAAAATATTCATAACACTATAGTTTACCTTCAAACAATACTTATTATAGAAGAAAACAAAATATGAAGGTAAACTATAAAATTTGTAATTTGCCGCTTCGCATTTAAAAAAGCTATTTTTTATGGTTTGAAAAATAGCATAATACATACTAATAATTACAAAACAGATTACCTTCATATCAGTACGTACTATTTAGGAATTAAAAGCAGAAAACACTATTTTTATTTATCATTAAATTTCAGATGGGGTGGGGAGATTTGGGATGCAATGGTGAACCCAATAGAGAGACTCCAAATTTAGACCAGATGTCCAGGGACGGAATGATAGTCGCAAATATGTACACAGCTAATCCTTTATGTTCACCATGTAAGTTCATGTAGAGTGTAAAGACCTTAATTCTGAATTATTTTTGCCTTTACTTAGTTGTTTTCGCGATACATAACAAACAAATCTATTTGTATATATTAACAGACTTTACGTTTTGATAGCAAGGGCCGCTCTCCTCACAGGACGACTGCCTATTCGCAACGGATTTTATTCCAACAACACTGAAGGCAGGAACTGTAAGTATATATATATGTATATATATTATTAATGTCCGTTTTGTTCGTTCTTTTCTTGTGGCATGTCGTGCACGCAGGGAAATGAATCAAATAAAAGGTGGGTGAATGTTTCAGTATAAACATTTTAACCTTTTAAAGCCATTTATTTCTTGAATTGTGCAGATTCTTTTCTTTTTAGCTAAAGAGAGATTTATATTTCTTTTGAAACACATTCAAGAAAGAGAATTAGGAGACAAATTCATATTATTAAAGATAAAATTATTTTTAGAAAATCGTAAATAAAATTCAAATCTAAGACAGTCTCATTGATCATTAATTATTTTGGATCATGTCAAGAATAGCGAACCCAACACCTGCAGGGTTCGCTATTCTTGACAAGGGAATTTTTGGGTTCGCTATTCTTGACATGGTAAAATTGGGTTCGCTATTCTTGACATGGGAAGTCCTCAAGGACGTTTTCATAACTTCAGACAGTAGGTTTATGTTTCCCAATTTTAAGTAATTAGTTAAGGACGTATTAAATGCTTTTATATTAGTCTTTTTTTATTTAACCAAACTAGCACGACTTAACCTAACCAATCGTCAATGCCGTACAGTATAAAGAATCCTCTTCTCTTAATATATAAAAATAAATAAATAAAAAAAAAATTATTGTTTTTTATTTATTTTTTTAGGTTAATTGTTCGCCCTTGACGATTGGTTAGGTTAAGTCGTGATAGTTTGGTTAATTTTTGCTACCCGCGACCCGCACGAAGGGCGGGTCTTAGGCTAGTTGTAACATAAGAGAAATTGTAATATTTTAATATTTATTATATAAAAAATTTTATAAATGCAAATAAATAAAATAAGTTTTTTTACAATAATAGGACTACCAATCTCAATAGAGACTACGTTAGCTTATGTGGAAGAACCCAAACAATTCTTAAATCATTAATTCCTTACCCTTCAAAATGGATAGATCTACATTTACAGTAAATTGTTTTATTTATTCTTTCATCAATAAAGTGAAGATTACATATGTTTAACTTTTTCCTTTACATGATATTTATATTGGGTTTGCTATTCTTGACATGGGAACTTTTGGGTTCGCTATTCTTGACAAGGGAATTTTTGGGTTCGCTATTCTTGACATGGTAAAATTGGGTTCGCTATTCTTGACATGATCCATTATTTTTAATATAATAATAATAATAATAATAATAATAATAAGAATAATAATAATAATAATAATAATGATATAATAATAGATTACGGAATATAGCGTATGTTTACGTATTATAAAATATACGCTATTAATTAAGAGTATATTTTGGAATATTTATTTTATAAATTAAAGGAATTCAGTAAATAATACAAATAAAATACGAATATATTTTGCTTTGAATTCTACTATTTGTCTCATTTTTTATCTTACAATATATGTAATTAGTAATATAATGATAATAATTACTCGTACGTATATATATATATATATATGTGTGTGTGTGTGTGTGTGTATGTATATATATACACACACACACCTTGGTACCTTGGTTTTGCTTCCGTCCGAATTGTTCATTCTGACGAAGGTCAAGCTTGTTACTCCACCTTAGGCCTACAGTTTAACGTGGAATCTGAACCACGTCCCACCAGCAGCGCAGCGTCTTAACCTTTAGGCTACCCAGGGTACCCATTTATCTACCAACCACTTTCTTTATTGTGTGGATGAACAGCTGGGTTTTCCTGCGCGCCGCCTCCCGTCACCGGGTCTCGATCCCGGGCCAATGGATTTGTAGTCAACGACGCTAACCATAACACCACCGAGGCGCATATATATATATATAAAATAACCTTTTCTTGCGTAGTTAATGTCAAGAATCTAATTTTGTGGATTAATATAAAATTTAAAAATTTCTTTACAATTAAGTTGAACTTTATCTAATTTGCAATTTTTAAAGCTTACACGCCACAAGAAATTGTAGGAGGAATTCCACAGTCTGAAATTCTTCTATCAGAACTTCTTCGACAAAAGAACTACACAAACGTACTCATTGGAAAGTGGTATGTGTACACACACACCACACACACACACACACACACACACACACACACATATATATATATATATATATATATATATATATATATATATATACCAGTCAACAGTTAAAGTACACCCTGAAATATTCATAAATTTCAAATTTTTGTTTAAAGTTTTTTATTTATTAACTAAGATATCATGACACAAATTCATAAGTACAAACATGTGAACTTAACAACAAAGCAGGACAATTTATCAAAAGCAAAGTCTAAATTTTAGATTCATCAAAATAGCCTCCTCTAGCAGCAATTACAGCAGAACAAAGTCGAGGCATGCGCTCAACAAGAGAAAGAAGATAGTCTGGTGAAAGCTGCTGCCAGCACTCTTGTAAGAGTTCCCAGAGCTTCTGAGCTCTGCGCCGCACAAATACTCTGCGTTTGGATCCAAAAACTTCGAACTTCGATTCGTCAGTCCAAAGAACAAATTTCCATTGCTCAACAGTCCATTTTTGGTGTTTTTTAGCCCACGCTAGCCTTTTCTTTTTGTTCTGGAATCTCAGCATTGGTTTCTTTGCTGCAGTTCGTCCTTTTAATCCTGCCTCTCTTAGTCTTCTCTGAACAGTTGATGTTGAAACTGTTGTACTTCTGGAGTTGTTCAGCTGGGCTTTGATTTCAGGTGCTGTGAGGCGTCTGTTGCGCAGACTGGTGACTCGGATATACTTGTCCTCTGAGTTTGTTGTGGTTCTTGGTCGCCCTGACCTTTTTCTGTCCTTATTTTGACCAGTTTCTTCGTACCATTTAATGGCACAAGCAACCGCATTCACAGAAACTTTTAATTTTTTTGCAATTTGCCTCAGTGATTGGCGCTATTTCTCAAAGTTACAATCGACTGTCTTTTTTCTGTTGTTAACCGAGCTTTGGCACCCATTTTTGCTTTTTGAAACACAGAAATATACCTTAAACTACACAGTTAGCTCCTCTGCAAGGGTTTTATATGTAAAGACCTGCAGCGCATGTTAATAACTGAACACATGTATTAACATACTCCTGAAGAAACACACTACCCCAGTAGACTTTTAAACTGTTTTTGGACTTTTGTGCAGAGCTTATGGCATTAATTTTAGGTTGCATGCTAGACGTAAATTAACACATTTTGAAGGCTATTTTGAAGAAGCTTCTGTGTTACAACACATTGCATAGGGCAGATGCACTGATGCATACAATATGAAAGCCAGGTAAGCAAATTCATCTCTAGTACCTGTTAAGTTTACAGTTTGAAGTTTATGTCATGAGCTAAGCAGCAAAACATTGAAAATTAGTAGGCATACTTAAATTTTTGACTGGTAGTGTATATATATATATATATATATATATATATATATATATATATATATATATATATATATATATATCAACACTTTATAATGGGCTATAATTAATAAAGTTATTGATTTATTATCAGGGGTCACCAGTTTGTATGTGGTTGAAATTTGTAAAAGTTCGTACAATTATTCAAGGAAAATGATATAATGTGGGATTTTTCTTTTTAATAACAAATAACAGATAAACTGTTAAAATATGAATAACATTTATTTAACCTTGTTTTAACCTTGGTTTAACTTTGGATTCGGCCAGATAATATTGTAATGTTCAAATGGTATAGGATAATGCAATGTAACCTTTCAAGACGACCGCTACAAATTGGTAGCGTTTCAAATACATGCATTCACAACCTAACCCTATAACAAATTCTGGCCTTAAAGTGTTAATAAATTACAATGTTGAAGTTATAATGATTGGATTACAGGAAAATAAATGTCACTGAATTGTTAAATGAAAAGGCGCGGCGTATTTCTGAGTCGGACGAAGGAGTCGGCCTATACTTTGAGTACGGCAAATGAACGTGAACGTAATAAGCTATACAGGGTGTTTCAGGAGGAAAGGTCAATACTTCGGGAGGTGATAGTATCGGTCATTGCGAGAAAAAAAATTCATATGAACATGTGTCTAATTCTGAATGGTTACGAAGATAGAGCTGTTTGAATCTACAAATACAAAAGCATTGTTAATGGTAATCAAGAAAGAGAAACCAATTACTGCTTCTAACATTTAATGTTTAAACATTGGCATTTTGAATGGTATCAGATACAGAAATGACAAATTTGTTACAGTTTACAATACGTTTTCGAAAATCCCACCGTCAACCTCAATGTACTTTGCAACTCATGTGCGAAGATCGCGTGTTGTTCGTCTGAGTTGATCTTGACGTTCCTTTATGCGGGCAGCAGCATCCAAAATGCGCGCGAGCAATTCGTCTCGTGTATCCACCTTTCTTTTGTAAACTCGACTTTTCATCCACCCCCCACAAACAATAATCTAACGGAGAGAGGTCTGGAGACCTTGGTGGCCATTGAACGGGACCACCGCGGGGGGAGGAAGAGCTGCGCGCGCATCAGATTCAAACAGCTCTATCTCCGTAACCATTCAGAATTAGACACATGTTCATATGAACTTTTTTCTCACAATGACCGATACTATCACCTCCCGAAGTATTGACCTTTCCTCCTGAAACACCCTGTATAGAAGAGCCCAGCGAAAAAAATGATAAGCTATCGAAGATATCGAAGACATGACGAAGAATGGCTTCTCGAAGGCTTATTGATTTTCCTCTGAACAGAGATATTCGAGGCTCTTTCTTGAGAGATTTTCTTTCAACGATATATTGTAGGTTTTTTAGATTGCCCGTGGAAAATTGTTTCTTTTCCAAACTATGTTATGGTTTATGGCAGGCGATGTTTATGGCTCAAGTTGTAACTTTGAGTCTGACTTCTCGTTTATCGGTTTCGTCATTTTATCGTAAGGCGCGAATCCTGGTGAGAATAAGTTTTACATATCCCATATATATATATATATATATATATATATATATATATATATATATATATATATATATATATATATATACGGTGTTTCACAACCGGTCTGCCATACTTTGAGGGGTGATTTGGGAGGTGATATCAAGTAAAAAAGTTAATACAACATAGGTGCTATTTCCAACCGTTGCGGAGCTACAAACGTTTTAAGATGTGCAAACAACAAATCCCTACTTGTGTGTAATTCGATAGGTGGCAGCACCGGTGGTAGTTTCGGTTAACGAAGTTACCACTACTAATCCTGTTTTTTCTTCCAGTTGGTTCTGATCTATGGTACGAGACACTGTGTTGCGCTAAGTTGAACAATCAAAATGAATCAACAGTTCACACCCGTTGAATACGCTGATATCCATTTCATTTATGGATTCTGTGATAGTAACAGCAGAGCGGCAGTTGAGGAGTATCGAATACCGAACAGGCAAGTGTTTAATGACACACACCAGAGATTAAGGGAAACAGGGACAATTATTTCACGTAACCAAGAACATATAGCACCACGGCCCGTTACTGTGGAGGAGCGCATACTGGACCTAGTACAACGTAGCCCAACTACCATTGTTCGAAGGATTTCTAGACGAATTGGTGAATCCACATCACGTTTATGGCGAACCATACATGATGAGGGGTTGTATCCCTATCATTTGCAACGTGTGCAAGCTCTTCAACCGGATGATTACGATAAACGTGTTAAATTTCGCCAGTGGGTGGTTATGCATCGCCAAATTCTTAATTGCATACTGTTTAGTGATGAAGCACAATTCATTCTGGATGGAATTAACAATAGACGAAATTCCCACTTGTGGTCCGCCGATAATCCCCACGGTATCGTTGAAAGAAACTTTCAACATCGATTCTCAGTGAATGTTTGGTGCGGTGTAACTGGAGATCAGCTGATTGGTCCGTTCGTTTTGGAACAACAATTAACTGCTGATATTTATCTGAACTTCCTGACGAACGCTTTTGATGGAGGACGTGCCCTTGGAGACAAGGCACAGGATGTTTTTTCAGCACGATGGGGCGCCACCACAGTTTGGTCGTCATGTTACGGATTACTTGAATCAGCGGTAGGGGAATCGTTGGATTGGTCGTGCTGGTCCAATATCATGGCCCCCGAGATCTCGGGACCTAACCCCGTTAGATTTCTTTTTATGGGGCCTTATGAAAGAGATGGTCTACAAGACCAAAGTACAAACGAGAGAGGAACTCTTGCGTCGGATTATGGCTGCCGCTGCTTACATACGAGAACACCCCGAAATGATTCAATGGGTAGTGGACTTTTGTTTGGAACGAGCAAGGCTATGCATTGAAAACCGAGGCGGCCGTTTTGAACATTTATAAGGTGTATCTCATAAAATGTAGCAATAAATACATCAGATTAATACTCTCGTTTATTTTTTTTCCGTGCACCTTAAAACGTCTGTAGCTCCGCAATGGTTGGAAATAGCACCTATGTTGTATTAACTTTTTTTACTCGATATCACCCCAAAATCACCCCTCAAAGTATGACAGACCAGTTTTGAAACATCCTGTCTATATATATATATATATATATATATATATATATATATATATATATATAATACATAAGCATACCCAAAACGTTGAATAAATGTCCTTGAGTTTTTGAGTAATCATTTCTCTTACACGAACGAAAATAGATTCATAACATCATAACTAGATAATTAATTGTTACTAAGCAATTAACGTAGAAATATAACAGGAGGACATACACAATACACGATTACGAACACAGTTAGGTAGACCAGCCATGAGTGGATCCTAGGGTCTTTGTTGGTCTGAAACATTATAACATTATAACATTATAACATGTTATGTAAACAACATCTGACATTAATTACATTTATGTGAATTTTTTTTGTCATGTAAAACTAAATAAGAATTTATCATGTATATAAAAAATGCTACAAACTGTTATGAACAATCTTATTAAATCTCGTATGTGCAGATCCATAATAAACCGAGTTTCTGTTCACTGATGTTAAAAATCTGTTCGTACACAATTAAGGAATGCCGTGCATTAATTAATTGTTTTCCTTCCTTGCACGATGTAGGCACTTGGGACATCAGGAACAATACTTACCGTTGGTCAGAGGATTCGACCACTACTTCGGGTCAACTAATTGTCACTTCGGGCCTTACGACAACGTACACACGCCAAATATTCCTGTGTTCAGGGACGACAAGATGATTGGCAGGTGAGGGAAGATCCACGGGTGAAAATACCCGAACTCCATTATGGAGATACGCTCCAATTAGTGTCTTCACTGAAAAAGAGAAACTGCATTTATGTTCAGAACAATTCCTTCTAATTTAGGACGCCTTATATAAACAGAGTGTACCAAAATTAATATACCCAAACACAAGTATTATTTGCTGTTTTATTTTTACTGGTAAAAAAAAACCCATGTAATTAATGAGGTTTTGAATTTACGTAACGTTTGTTTACATTTACTGATTTACATCACCATATAATGTATTTATGACATTTGAAAATAACTTTATTAATTGTCGTATCGTGTTCGCTTTTCTAAAATGTACTTTCGTATGCATTAATATACAGTATAATTAAGTTAAACCGCTAATTTCAATCCAAATTAATAAAACCTACGAAAATTAATTAATTTCTAAACAATATTAATTTTCGGATCACCTGAAGATCAGGGCCCACACCCTTCTTTAGTTAGCCTTATAAGGCCAACTAACGAAAATATCACGACCTAACCTAACCATTCGTTAGGCCAACTGTACGCCCTTGACGATTGGTTAGGTTAGGTCATGATATTTTAGTTAGTTACCCTTATAAATCTAACTAAAGAAGGCTGGGGAGCCCTGATCTTCGGGTGATCCTAATTTTCTAACTGGGTTCATATTGATCAGTTCGTATAGAAGGGCATTCTGGTACTCTTGCATAAAAATTAAATCTTATACAATAACATTCTAAATAAAGATTAACGGAAAAAGTACTTAATTAATTTACATTTCCTCCAATAGAGGACGCCTTTTATTCAAAAACTTTGGTTTGGCGTCACTCTACTGATTTCAAATCTGAAAATCTAGCATAGTTTCGAGTTTCAATTGTAAGTGAACTTGTCATATTATCATCAGAGGATTAAACAGCCAAGTACGAGGGCTAATGTCATTTAGTAGGTATAAAGCTATTTAGTTATTTGAACAGATGATTAAATCAAATTTTGTAGTTAAATGACGAGGAACATTTCGAGAGGAATCCAAAAACTTACAATTTTCAAAATTAAATTTGATGCACTTATTAACGTGTCTTGGTCAGTACATTAACAGATCTTTTTTTCTTTTAGTGTTACACTTTTATAATATCTGGCGCGGGGGTGGGGGGGGGGAATATCCTAAACCTCAAGTTTTTAATAAAACCTTATTTTATGTTTTTACAGATATTTCGAAGATTTTATGATCAACAGGTCAACAGGGGAGTCAAACATGACCGTATTGTACACCGAAGAAGCTGTAAACTTCATTCAGAGCAGAAAGGGGCAAGACAATCCATTCTTTCTTTATTGGGCTCCGGATGCACATCATGCCCCAACCTTTGCTTCAAAACAATTTTTAAAATCAAGTCGAAGAGGTAAAATTATTATTACTGTGTGTGTGTGTGTGTGTATATATATATATATATATATATATATATATATATATATATACAATCAGTACTTCTCTCCTTGTCCATCTACAAAGCCTATCTGCAACATCTGTAATATGTCACTTTCCACAGAATATATGCAAGGTCAAATATGGTAGTAATTCATTTAGAAATTCGTAACGAGTATCAACGGACAGGAAATCTAATAAGGATTCCCAAACCGTCTTACAGTTCGTGCCTCGTTGGTACACTAAAACATCAGTCATTAAAATGATATTATCAGTAACATTAGAAAAGACCTTTAAGACACACATATTTGAAAATCAGTCATTCCTTAATTACAAAACCAAACTTCGAGTTGTGAAAATACACACAATTCACGTTGTTGGTATGCAGCTGAAGATTGATGACGTAATTGGTTTGAAGTTGTATTTAGAGCGACACTGACAAAGATTTCAAGTATTCGTCCATATATACAGGGTGTCCCAAAAGTCTCTATCTATTTTGTTAAAATAGGCTGAATTTCAAATAAATGTCACACTGACCTGAATGCAGATGTATTTCTATACAAATTACAAGTATTACACCATTAAAATCTTTAATTAGTAGTTTCCACATGTGCTCCATCTGTATCTCTGCAAATCTCAAAGCGGTCAGCTGCATTGTGGAACACATTTTTGAACATTTCAGGGGTTATTTTCTCAACTGCTTGCCTAATGCGATCTCGCAGATCTGGTAAATCTCGAATATTTCTGCAATAGACCTCTGATTTAATGAAACCCCAAGCAAAGAAATCCAATGGGGTCAAATCCGGAGATCGCGCTGCCCAGGGCCTATTTCCCCCACGTCCACTCCAACGATTTGGAAAACGCTCGTTTAGGTATGTCTGAACAATTCTGGCATAATGACATGGTGCCCCATCCTGCTGAAAGACTACATTGTCGAGAATGCCATCTTCAAGAAGTTGAGGTTCTAGAAAATTTTGAAGCATATCAAAGTAAACAGGCCCTGTCACTGTAGCCGCTGCAAAGAAAAAGGGCCCGTAAATCTTAGATTTCGTCATTCCAAGCCATACGTTGACTTTAGGTGAGTTTCTTTCCCATTCAGTGAACTCAGTTGGCTTTTTATTAGCCCAGATGCGACAATTATGTCGATTGATTTTACCACAGGTGTGAAAAGTCGCCTCATCGCTAAACAAAATGTGGTCCATTAAATTGTTATTTTGGATTTGTTCGACCAGTTCTGCGCACATTGCTGCTCTTTTTGGAAAATCTTCCTCGTGTAAGCTATGTAACAGTTGAATGTGATAACACTTCTTCTTCAGCGTCGAACGCAAGATTCTGTGAACAGTTGTTTTGGGTATGGTCAATCTGTTGGATGCTTGGCGAACTGACATTCTTTGATCGTCTTCGAACATTATGCGAACAGATTCAATGTTTTGTTCTTGGGCGTCCACTTCTTCCTTCATCATGCACAGATCCATTCCTTTTAAATTTGTTCACCAATTCACGAATTGCTTTATCTGTCGGTCCAGGCTTATGAAACCTTCTTGAGAATCGGTCTCTAATTTCACAACATTTCATTCCTCTGATGCGACATGTTACTATCATAACGCGTTCATGCACATCCATCACCAATGATATGGATCTGAAAAAATTAATTAAAAATTTAAAAATAATTAAAACAGAAATCTAATGCATGTATTTGTCTAGAAAGGTGCATGTAATCATGTCATTAGAATATTCATTTCAAATTCAGCCTATTTCAACAAAATAGATAGGGACTTTTGGTACACCCCCATCAAAATTTGTAAATGAAAATGAAAATGAAAAATTGTAGCGGTAGAACAATCGTCCATATTAAAAACAGCAAAACTAAAAACTCAAAAACAGAATTAGGCTAAAAATAAAAATAGAAGTAATGAAAAATAATAAAAACTGTTTCGTTCGTAAATGAAATACAAAAATTCCATCAAAATAGATGTAATTTCGGCTCTCTGTGATATACAGTAAATAAACATGTTTATATAAAGTTATGCAGAGAGAGTTATGTTTTACCTTCGTGAAATGAGAAATCATCGCACGGAACATTTGAAAGGTTGAAAGATTAGTATAAATCAAACTATTTTAAATACATTAAATTAAAAAATAACATTAAGAATTAGTCTACTTTATCAATCAGTTGATAATTTTTATATTCGAATTGATATTAATATTGTAAATGATTTGTAACAAAGGATTTCATTAATAGTTACAAAGAACATAATGGAAAGGCAGGTAGGAATTATGAGATTAAAATATTGCGGGTCAAATTACATGGAGATCAGGTAAACGAGGTTCACTATATACAGGGTGTCCGAGAATTATCTGTACAATTTTTGGCTGTTATTAAAAGTCAAGCATGAAGTGTAGAAATTCCAGTGTTGTCCCATTTTACAGAGAATCTCATTAAGTTTTTTCTGATATCAAGTTTTGACAAGTTTTTTAGAAATTCCAGTGTGTCCGAACATTATCTGTACAATTTCATCTTTTAATAAAATTCTTGATAACACACGTAAAATTCTTAAACAAGATTATTTAGAATCTGTATTTTCAAAAGTTTCTTTTATTAAAGTAACGTTGTTACAAACATTCGATATGTGCACCATTAGTGATTCGCAAAACATCCAATCGATACTCCAAATGTTGCCATGTACGCTGCAGCATATCCACATCAATTCGCTCAATAGCAACTGTGATTCTTGCTTTTAAATCGTCAATGTCTGTCACCCGCGTACATTTCTAAAAAACTTGTCAAAACGTGGTATCAGAAAAAACTTAATGAGATTCTCTGTAAAATGGGACAAAACTGGAATTTCTACACTTCATGGTTGACTTTTAATAACAGCCAAACATTGTACAGATAATTCTCGGACACCCTGTATATACGAGATGTGTTCAAAAAGTTCCCGAACTGGTTATGCTGCGCGCGCATCATGTTATACATGTTATAGTGTGACTCAGTCGGTGTCGAAAGACGGTTACCGCTTGTTGATATCGTATTTTGTTCTCCCGATATTTACTGTTTTGTGAAATCATTTCGTGTGTTTTGTCGCTTTTTGTGCATTTGAATAATAGCTACTGCTGAAGAACAACGTGCTTGCATAAAATTTTGCGTTAAGCTGGGCAAGATTGCTTCTGAAACCCATGCCACGCTGAACACAGCATTTGGCAATGACGCCTTAAGTCGGACAACCACTTTTGAGTGGCACAAGCGCTTTAAGGAAGGACGACCTTTCACTTCAAGAACTGATGACACTGTTGTTTGTGTTCGTGAAATGATTCGAGGGAACCGTAGACTGACAGTCAGGGAAGTCGCAGACGAAATGGACATTTGGATAGGATCATGCCACACGATACTCAGAGAATTTAGGGATGCGTCGTGTGTCAGCCAAATTTGTGCCAAGACTTTTGACTGCCGAGCAGAAAGAGCAACGTGTTGTTGTGTCTCAAAGCCTCCTTCAACGTGCCAATTTGATGAAAATTTTCTCAGAAACAGCGTTACGGGTGACGAGACGTTGGTGTACGGGTATGACGTTGAAACAAAACAGCAGTCATCGCAATGGAAGTGCGCGACAGTAGCCATTATTCAAATGCACAAAATGCGACAAAACACACAAAATGACTTCACAAAACAGTAAATATCGAAAGAACAAAATACGATATCAATAAGCGGTAACCGTCTTTAGACACAGACTGAGTCACACTACAACATGCATCACATGAC
This sequence comes from Bathynomus jamesi, assembly GCA_023014485.1. Classification (NCBI taxonomy): domain Eukaryota; kingdom Metazoa; phylum Arthropoda; class Malacostraca; order Isopoda; family Cirolanidae; genus Bathynomus; species Bathynomus jamesi. Next base: position 81,862 of record JAJOZX010002856.1, read on the forward strand.
GCGCATGCGCGTCATGTGATGCGCGCGCAGCATAACCAGTTCGGGAACTTTTTTAATATACCTTGTATATATATACATAACCTTTGGTTAGCTTCCGTCTGAATTGTTCATTCTGACGAAGGTCAAGCTTTTCACTCCATCTTAGACCTACAGTTTAACGTGGAATCCGAACCACGCCCCATCAGCAGCCCAGCGTGTTAACCACTACGCCACCTAGGGTACCCATTATCTACCAACCACTTTCTTTATTGTGTGGAAGGATGAACAGCTGGGTTTTGCTGCGCGCCGGCTGCCGTCGGGTCTCGAACCCGGGGCCGATGGATTTGCAGTCAGCGACGCTAACCACTACACCACCGAGGCGCATATATATATGTGTGTGTGTGTGTGTGTGTGTATATATATATATATATATATATATATTATATATATATATATATATGGTGACAGGACAACCCAACCAGTGCCACCTTAACCAGTGCTAATATATACACAGTTGATTAGAAATAATACAGTAATGTCTAAGTTAAGTGGAGCTACAGACAGACTTTTCCGTACCAAGAAGTCCATAGCTTAGAGGATAAACGGCAGGACTCATGAATAGTTTGGATAATCGGGTTGGTTGATTTTGTAATTCTTTGCATTAGACTGTATTGAACACGTATTGTTACCTCCGGGAAGCTTGGGACATTGCGGGTAGCAAACATAAGCGAAGCTGAGCATCTCGGGGGTAAATTATGTAAGAGTCTAAAAGACCTGCTGTACAGCAAATTTAGGCTTTTTTATAATTCACCCAGAGTTGCTGTCCCTATATAATACTGCAGAAAGTACGAAAGAGAGTGTCTTTCGCTTCACTTGTACAGAACCGAAAGTTCCTTTTCGTCATATTCGCTTTAGCACAAAGGCTTCGAGATTGTTTTCTTATATTCGAGTCATCACTCAAGGAGCTGGCAATAGTTTGACCCAAATACTTAAACTCTTGTACTTCCTCAATTAATTCACCATTCATTTTAAACCTTATCTCAGCTGGCTGATTACAGCTTTTAGGATGAAATTGCATAACCTTAGTTTTTGTAACATTAAAAAGACTATCATGTTTCTGCGAATACACTTCGCCGACTTTTAGTAGCCGATCCAGACCTTTAACAGAGGGACTTATTAACACCATATCATCTATAAACTAAGTTATTTATCCTTGTGTTAACTATACAACATCCCACTGTTGCCTCATGAAGTGAAGCAATTAATCCGTCAATATACACATTAAACAGCATAGAGGAGAGCAAGGAGCCTTGTCTCACCCCGCAAGAGGAGCCAAAACATTGATAAATTAAAACCTCACTGACTTACGAATCGCTAACTAACGGGGGATACCCACAATTTATATAATACCTCATCACAGTAGCTTCAAATGCAATAAAATTTAAAATGTTCATTTTAACATGATATTAACGATGATATTAATGATATTAACGAATAATTCCATTAATGAATAAAGAAATTATATTATTTTATTGTTCTGTTTCCAGGAACTTACGGGGCAGCAATGATAGAAATTGATACAGGAGTGGGAGCCATTTTAGATGCTCTAAACGATGCAGAACTCAGTAATAACACTTTTGTGGTTTTCAGTTCTGATAATGGGCCAGCTCTCGTCAGTAAAACAGAAGGTAAGTAATTAAAAGACAGTTTTACTCATTTTTCAAATTCACACACAAAGTTTGGGCACCCTTTCACACAAATTTATACGAATATATATATGAATGGTGCACTGTGTAAAAAGATGTTTAAATCATCATGCTTCCACTTAAACTATGATTATTATTATTATTATTATTATTATTATTATATATATATATATATATATATATATATATATATATATATATATATATATATATATATATATATATATATATATATATATATAGTAGTCTCTCTATAATCGTCGTTAATTGGTTCCCTGAACAGACGACGATTAAGGAAAAGACGATTAACGAGTCATTGAAATACATGTAATAATGACAATTCGTTCCAGACCATCTGCTGTACTGTACTTACCCAATTATGAAGTGGCTGGCTGCACATGGAGGGGGATTGGTGGAGTTTGGTGATTGAGTTTTATTGCTTGGTAGGTGAATCACCCTCCATTAGCAGATCAGGGAGATCTACTGCTGTTGATGTTGATGGATGGGGAGACTTCAGTGGATCTGATTTTCTTTTGCAGAAATAATCCAGAGTTTGTTGTCTTGTAGCCTTCTTTTTCTCTGCTAAGATTTCCTTATAGCAACGAAAGGGTGACAGGACAATTGCGTCCTGGTCAAGTGCGTCCCGGACAAATGCGTCCCGGTCATTGGCGTCCCTGGACAATTGCGTCCGGTTTTATTTCGTCCCGGACAATTGCGTCCCGGACAATTGCGCACTTCCCCAACTACTACAGGGTGGGCCGTAAGTTTCCATACATAGGAAAAATAAACATTTTTTTAGGGACAACCATTTTTATTTATATAATATGCTCTACATGGTTGCCATTGTTTTGAAAACACATTTCAATACGTGTTCCCCACTGTTGATGAACACGCATTAGCACAGTTGACGTTATGCTTGTAATGGCGTTGGTGATACGTTCCTTTAGATGATTTATGTCTCGTATCTTTTCCTGATACACCATGGCCTTCAAGTGCCCCCAAAGATAGAAATCAAGGGGGGTGAGATCTGGGCATCTGGGAGGCCACTCCACAGGACCACGCCGACCAATCCAAGCATCCGGAAACTGCTGATCCAAATACCGACGCACGTGAAGACCATAATGAGGTGGAGCTCCATCTTGCTGGAAGTAAACTGGGAAGTTACCTTCCTCGTTTAGCAGGGATGGGAAAATCTCTTCTTGCAACATGTTAAGATACCTTTCGGCATTAAGATTTCCACTGACAAAAATTGGTCCAATAATTCTGTCACCCCATATCCCGGCCCACACCATCACTTTACCGGCACCTTGCATCTTCGTCGGACTCAGCCAGTTAGGGTTAGCATTACTCCAATAACGTATGTTTTGCCGATTAACCTCTCCATTGACGTAAAAATTTGCTTCATCAGTAAACAAGATCTTACGTCAAACGCATATTCTTAGGGTATCTGAAACATAAAAACAAACGTTTAATTTTTCCTATGTATGGAAACTTACGGCCCACCCTGTATATGAAGTTTATTTATTAGAGAAGTGAATAGAAAGTTCATTGTGACTTCACCTACGCAATTGTCCAGGGACGCCAATGACGAGGGACGAGTATGTTTGTTATTGTAATTTTGTATGGGATATAATGCCCGGTTAGATTAATTGAATGCCCAGTTAGGTCAACTGTATGCCCTTGACGATTGGTTAGGTTAAGTTGTGATATTTTCGTTAAAACTAACGAAACTAACTTTATCTTAAGTGGACGTAACCCATAAAATTTGACAATGATGATGTTGCTGATGGATAAAGTTTTAGAGAACAGTTTCGAACAGAACTTATGAACATATAACAAGTTTAATAGGTTAAAATGAAAAGTATATTTGAAATTCCGATACTAACTTTCTATTCACTTCTCTAATAAATAAACTTCATATAGTAGTTGGAGAAGTGCGCAATTGTCCGGGACGCAATTGTCCGGGACGCAATTGTCCGGGGCGCAATTGTCCGAGACGCAATTGTCCAGGGACGCCAATGACCGGGACGCATTTGTCCGGGACGCACTTGACCAGGACGCAATTGCCCTAGTACCCAACGAAAGGCTTGATTGGCTTCTCGAATGACTTTGGAGGATCTTTCTACATTGGGGTCATTTTCTAAAACACCCTTCATCTTCTCCCAGTGACAGAAGAAATACTTCAGATTTCCTGTTGTCAATGTCTTGACAATCTCTTCTTCCTCTTCATTTGACTCCTCTGATACCTTGTGCTCTTCAAGCTGCAACAGTTCTTCAGTGTTGAGTTCTTCACTATGAGATTCCAAAAGCTCGTTGACATCGTCCGTTTCCAAATCGAAGCCCAGTTGTTGACCCAGCTCAATAATTGTCTTGAATTTGTGTTGGAGTCTTTTCTTCAATTCCAGGCAAGTCAGCAACACATTGAGGCCATAAATTTCTCCAAGCATCATTCAAACAATAAGTGGACTTTATTCCACGCTGTAGAGATGTTATCAGTGGCATGCTTCACATTGTGGCCTTTCCAGAACTCTATAATCTTTAGTTTAAACTCCAATGTGGTCACATTTCTAGATCATTTACCTTTACCACCACTTTGTACATTCTTAGGAGGGGCCATTTTCACTTAATTTTATTAAAGTGAATTAAAAAAGCAAATATTTTAAAGTAAATTGCGTAGTAAAACTGCGCAACGTCCATCTCCACTGAGCACTCACCAAAGACTGATGCCCCGCGGCCAGACGACGATTAATAGAGGGAGGACGATTAACGAAATAATGGTGTTAAATAGGGAACGACGGTAGCTCGAAACGACGATAGTCGATGGCGACGATTATAGAGGGACTACTGTATATATACTATACGAGTATATTAATATAATGTTAACAATAAGTTCCGGGACTGAATTTATACTGGCGGAATGAAATGTCAGTCGTGAGTGGCAAGCGCTCAAGTATCGTACACAGAGGTGTTTCCAGTGCGTGGCAGATTACATAATGGCAGACGTGAAGGAGCAGCGTGTGTGCATCAAATTCTGTTCTAAACTCGGGAGAACCGCCACCGAAGCCCATAAAATGCATAAGATGGCCTTTGGCGATGAAGCACTGAGCCGTAAGAAGACATTTGATTGGTTTGCAAGGTTCAGAGATGGAAGAACATCAGTCGACGATGACGCACACTCTGGACGCTCATCAACCTCGCATATCGACGGTTCAGTGACCCTTGTCCGTGCTTTGGTTCGCGAAAACAGACGACTGACAATCCTCGAGAAGGCTCATGACTCTGGCACTTCATACTGCACATGACAGACGATTCTTACCCGGATTTGGGGAATGCGTCGGGTCTCGGCCAAGTTCGTTCCATGTTTTCTCACTGCGGAGCAGAAGGAGCATCGTATGTTTGTGTGCTAAGATCTCCTAAAACGTGCAGCTAACGATGAAAACTCCATGACAAGTATCATTACAGGCGACGAGATATGGATTTACGGATGCGACCCGGAAACAAAGCACTAATCATCTCAGTGGAAGACCGTCTTGTCACCGCAACCGAAAAAGTGAACAAGTACGCTCAAATTTGAAGACTATGCTGACTGTATTCTTCAACCAAAGAGGTGTTACACACCATGAATTCGTCCCCACACGGAGAAATAGTGAATCAGACATTCTATCAGGCCGTTTTGCAACGTCTACGGGATTCTGTTCAAAGGAAACGCCCAGAGAAATGGTGGTCTGGCACGTGTCTGTTTCATCACGATAACGCACCAGTACCAGTACATTCAAGACCGTGTAACAGTTTCTGACAAAACAGTCTCGCACTGGTTGAGCACAAAGCTGGGCACTTGCGGTATTTTTTTGCGGTACTGCGGTACTACCGCACTACCAAACCGGTACCGCATAACGCAGTACCGCAAAGGATCGCTGAAAGTACAGCAGTACCGCTACCACATTCAAATTTCCCGCGGTACTTTCCGCGGTACCGACAAACACGACTTTTCAAAAAATTAACACTTTTTTGAAGTAAACCTTATTACAGGAGTACAGTAAGACGAATGCTGCGTGTGTTGCATCAGCCTAACTCTAGACACGTTAAGTTTTCGTTCAGAACATGTTACGTTGCCATCCTATCACAACGCCTCAGTGCAGTGCTTGCTTTTGAGCCGGTTGCACGTGTGTTACATTTCTGTGACAAAGATCGATTTTTAGCCATTATGGCAGAAAGTTCAGGTGCGAAATCGCCGATATGCAATTTCTGAAAATATGTGCTATTACTTGTGTTGTTCTTGTGTGCAGTACCGCAGTACCGCAGTACCGCGGAACGCACCAGGGGGACCTGAAAAAGTACCGCAGTACCGCGTAACGCACTGGGCATGCTGAGGTACCGCAGTACCGCGTAACGCACCCCCAAATTTTGGTACCGCGCCCACCACTGGTTGAGCAACCGTCGTATTCACCAAATTTGGTATATAATAAGTGTGAGATAAATTATGTATCTAAAATATGGTCCCACATACTTTTATCACTCTTAATATCAATAAAGTCACGTTTTATAAATGTATTGTTTTAAGCTATCAAATCGGTTCTCCTATATGAGTACAGCAATGAAATTTCTCTCAAAGTATCTTGAATATTACTGGTTTCGCTTCTATTTTAAACTTAGGTGTAACTTGTACAACAATAGTGTTACGCATTCTACAACTAGATATATACAGGGTGTCCCATAAGTCCGGCATCATAGGAGAAATTCATATTTTTCTATTTCTACAAACCATAATTCATATTTTTCTCTTTCTACAGGCCATAATGTCTATGCTCGGGATGCCAATTTCCCGTCCACCATTCTTTTCAGTGACAAGGCTGTTTTTTATGGAAATGGTGAGGTAAATCGACAGAACACCCACTACTGGTCTCAAAACAACTCTCACTGGTATACCTCTTCAAAGGAACAAGGTGCATCTCGGGTGATGGTATGGTGTGGCATTTGGAAGGATCGCATCATAGGCCCCCTCTTTTTCGATGAACATGTCACTGGAGGCACCTACCTATGTACTCAAGGAAGAAGCATTTCCCAGTGTCTTGAACGAAGAAGGAAATTTCCCAACATGGTTCCAGCAAGACGGCGCTCCTGCACATTACAGCACCCAAGTAAGGGAATACCTGTACCAACAATTCCCTGGTCATTGGATAGGACGTCGAGGGCCTGTGGAATGGCCAGCTAGAAGCCCGGATCTCACGCCACTAGATTTTTATCTCTGGGGCCACTTAAAAGCGCTGGTATACGCAGAGAAAATTAAGTGTTTTGAACATTTGCGACAGCACATTATTGGGGCATGTAAACCGTTACTCCTGACATCATTCACCGTGTGCTTGCGACTGGGTATCACGTCTGAATTTGCGTATTGAAAACAATGGTGGACATATTGAGCACGTTCTGTAAATAAAAGCTTTTGTTTTGCCTTTTTATTATTATTTTTCCTATGATGCCGGACTTATGGGACACCCTGTATATGCCAAATTATAATTTTTCCTATATATGTTCTTCACAAATTATATAATTTATGCACAAAAGTGAAGGGATAGATTTAAGTTTTTCTCCCTCAACAGGCGGCAGCAATGGTCCATTTTTGTGTGGCAAGCAAACAACATTTGAAGGAGGAATGAGGGCCCCTGGAATTTTCTACTGGCCTGGAACCATTTTACCTGGAACAGTCACTCACCAGGTATACTTAAGATGAAAGATGTTTTTCTTTTTTACATTAAATCTTTAGATTTTAGAGGCCTTTAATAAATGCGGTTACTTACATGAACAATCTTCGCACATTGACCATGCAAATACTCGAACACTGAAATTTGATGTGTAAATTATACAAATCAAAGTATTTAAACTTTCAAATGTTCCTCGCGATGATTCCTCATTTCACGAAGGTCAAACTTGACGCCCCTCCTCTCGCAAATGGACTTAACTAAAATTATATTAATTGTTTTACGATTCGTCGGACATAATAACCTCGAATTATAACATTATTATGATCAATGAGAATAATTGAAGGAATGTGTTATAGGTTTGGACGCAAATGGACTTATTTTCGACCCTTCTGGAGCTTGCTGGAATAGATTTACCAGAAGATCGCTTCTTCGATGGTCTGCCATTGTCTAGAACTTTGACGGAACCAGCTTTGGAATTCTTAAGGTATGGACTTTATAGATGAATAATTAATCTTTCAGCTGGTATGTGTGCATTATAATTTATTACATACACCAATTTACACACCCGAGTAAAAGTACTACAGGGGAAAATTAATTTTGCTCGTTTTAAGAAACACAATTAGTACTAAATTAAACTACTATTACTACTACTACTACTACTACTAATAATAATAATAATAATAATAATAATAATTTATCTAACATGTTTCATAAGAATACTTTGTATTTCACACCAATTCCTTCAGGGCAGGTTTTTGTGATTGACGAGTTCATGTTTTGTTCGAAGAGTTTTAATGAAATCCTATCAAGTTAATGAATTATGTCTATTAACTATCTGTAAATTTGTTTGCATAATTAACAACTAAATCATTCGTAATAAATAGTTTATAATTTTACATCAATGCACAGACGTAAATTTTACAATTTTTTATACGTTTAAAAGTACGACACGACTTTCTAGAGAGGGCTCATATTATGTTAACAAAATTTAACCTCATTAATTTTATTATCATAAAATGTTAAATAATATTATATTCATTCGCTTAAAGATTTTAAAAGTTTGTCCATCACTGTCTCGTTATAGGCCCGTGTTCCTTTATCGAGGTAACAGACTCATGGCCGTAAGAATGGGACGTTATAAAATGCATTTGTGGACTTGGAATACAACACCCGAAGAATTGGACCGCGTTAGTTATTTAGTTACACTAATTTTTTATATATTTTACTCGTTATTTATTTAAGGCCTTTCTATAATTTAAACCCTATAAATTATTTAATTACTATATTTAATTTATAATTTCGATATAGACGTATCGTTGTATATAAATATGTATTATTTGTACTTTAAAAATATTCTTAATATAATGGTTTTAGGGGATTGATTTTTGTCCTGGACAAAGATCGGAAAATATGACAACTTCCGTACCATTCGATCACAGCGATCAACCGGTGTTATTCAATATTGAAGCTGATCCTGGTGAAAAATATCCCATTTCACCCAACTCTGATGAGTATAAAAATAATATTCAGCAGGTAAAGAATTCGTAACCCTTTTAATCATTTCAGTTAAATGTTCTATTCCTCAAAATGCAATCTTAATACAGTATATAAACGTAATTTCTTCAAGAGAAATTACACCATTTCCCATAGATTATTAGAATATTAAAAAGATATAATTAGTTGATGACGTGGTACGACTGAGTGAACCAGAAAATGAATTAAGAACAGTGACGAGTTTTGTTGATGTATGGGAAAAGATATTATTGAAAGTAAATACAAATAATAACTGTACAGTTTGCCTACCCAATGCTTCCAGATGTGTGTTCTGTAATAATTTAACTTAATTACCTTCGAGCACAGAAATTTAGCTCATTACAAACATAAAATTTAACTTTAATATCATAATTTAATTGACTGGAGATTCTTTACAGATATTCTTTAAGTTTCTTTTAGAAAAATAACGTATTCATTTTTCCATTATTATTGCTCAGCAGCGCAAGAACAGGGTTTTTCTTTAACATTCAAAATGACCACAAAATCTACCTATTTATGAAGACAGGGGCGTAACTAACGGGAGGAGGGAGGACGGGGTGAGACATGCCCCCCCCCAACTTTTGAGCTGGGGGGGGATAATATAGGTTTTGTTCCCCCCAACTTTTGAACTGGGGGGGATAATATAGGTCTTGTCCCCCCTAACTTTTGATCTAAGTTAGCTTACGTGAAGAAAAATATTTAGTTCTTGAAATAATCTATGATGACTAAATCTTTAATTGTTAGTCCTATAAGTATGCTGGAAAGTATTATTGATTCACTACTAAGACTGCAGTGATAAAACCTTTAATGAGACATCTAGTTATTCTTTACTTTAATTATTGCATATATTGTTTTCTTTTAATGCTAATTATATACTTCATATACATAAGGTAGTTGTGAAAATGCTTCTTTGATTTTCATATTATTATCATAAATATAAATAATTCTCTAAGTCATAGTATTTTAAGAGCATCATTTTGGTCGCAAACCCATTCTAATACTGATACATCAGAGCTTTATCGAGACTCGAAAGAACTGGTATTCAGATATCAATGTTATATTCTACCGAAAAAATAATGCCTTGGAGGATCAAATTTAAGACATTACCTACAGGAGAGCAGCACAGAAATTCATCGCAGGATTTTTCATTATTATAGTTGTTCCCCCCCCCCCCCTCCCCAAACGTTTGAAAGCTAGTTACGCCCCTGTATAGAGATGTATGGAATATGGCTTTTTTTTTAAATAACACAATTATTTATATGTAAATAAATAAATACTTCAACGCTGCACACTGTCTTACGTATGTAACTGAAAGACAAGATAAAGAAAAAATACTTTCCCTTTGAAAGAATTATCCACGTTTGTAATTTTACTTTAGGGATGAAGTAGCATAAAAATTGTAAATAGTCCCGAATAAAATTTTATTTCCCACTTATTTTAATTAGCTCTATTTTCTATTTTCTATTTTGTTATAGCTTCTGGCAGTTGTCGACGAACACGAAAACGAATTAATACCAGGAATTCCTCAACTGAACTGGTGTGATCAAGCAGTTATGGTAGGTCAAGAGACAAGAATTCGGGCTTTATTTTTTCCTTTAAGCATCTCGTGTCGCGATGACATTAGGACTCTTATTTACCTTACCATGTTAATAAAGACTGAAACGACTGAAATTTCATTTGTCTTTAATGACATTTTTGGGGGGTTTACGGGTTATTTAAAGATGCAAATTTTAATTTTTTATTTACTTTCATAACCATGTTCACTGAAGGACACAAAGTAGTTTAAAAAGTGTTTTAAACTTAGTATACTTAGTAACTTAGTATACACAAAACAGAATCTCTTCTATCGACCAACATTTTTTGAAAAGATGGCCTTGCGCAGTGTTTCTCAAACGGTGGATTGCAATTGCCCCCTGCAGTAGCTATTTGTGCGCAAAAAACAACAACCCCACATAATTCCTAACTTCCAGCACGCAGACTTTAGTAAATTTCGAAATAAATTTTCACATGTCAATTGGGAAAACGCAATGGGGAACTCCAACGCAATACTAATATGGGAATCGTTCGTAACGGTATTTAGGACTATAAATGAGGAATGTGTACCGTACAAAATTAAGCGTGCGAAAGTAAACAACAAGCCCTTGTGGTTTACTTCTAGAGTACGAGACATTATAAAGAGTAGAAATAGGGCTTATAGGCAACATAAGTGCGATAAAGACAATTTGTTGTTACGAAACAACTACATATCTCTGAGGCGTGAAGCGAAAAGTGTAATAAAAAAGTCCAAGCGCGAATTTGAAATCTCCATAGCTCGTGACGGTAAAGAAAACCCCAAGCGATTCTTTCAATACGTCAATAATAGAAATCCAGTAAAAAGTGTCTTAGGTCCATTGAAAAATGTAAATGGAGATCTAGTCTCTGAAAACAAGGAAATGGCTACCTTGCTAAACGAATTTTTTACGTCAGTTTTTACTATAGAAGATGTAACGAATATCCCTACGGTCATAGACATGATACCTTTTGATAATGGTAATATTTTGGATAATATTGTCGTTAGTGAAGGGAAGTAATGCGCTATATTGATAAAATGAAAACGCGTAAATCACCGGGTCCGGATTCCATATATCCCATACAACTAAAAGAATTAAAAGATAGCATTGTTGTGCCGCTAACAAAGATTTTTAATGCGTCTATTTCTGAGGGGTGCGTACCAGATAATTTCAAGTTAGCAAACGTAACACCTATCTTTAAGAAAGGCGATAAAGGTGCGGCGGGAAATTATAGGCCAATCAGTTTAACGTCTGTTGTAGGTAAGCTACTGGAATCAATAATTAGGGATCGTATAGTCGAACACTTAGAAGTGCATAATCTGGTTAGAAATATGCAGCACGGTTTTAGGCGAAACAAATCTTGCTTAACTAATCTTTTAGAATTTTTCCAAAGCGTGGTTGACGTTTACGATAGACAGCGGCAGTGGCGGATTTAAGGTGCGCGGGGCCCTAGGCCGGTTGGAGTGCGGGGCCCCAAACTACGCAAAGCTAGCTTAATTAACTGAAATGAAGATTTACACCCCCATCCCCCAGTGGTGACCTTACGGGGCCCTCAAATCAATGGGCGAGCGAAGCGTTAAAATAAATTTACTTTTTAAACAATATTCAATTTATTGATAATTAATTAGCCAAATGACCATTTCATAGTTGAACATTACACATTTGTTTTTTTGAAGCTTAACAATAAAAAATAACTATAATAATACACCATTAACAAAAAATAACTATAATAATACACCATTAACTAAAGAGAATACCACTTGACTGACATGCAAATGATGCAATGAGTGGGTTTTGTTTATTGCAGGCAATTTGTACGGTACACTTAACTATTTCTCAGTCAAAAAGATTTTTTTCTAGCCTTCTTACTTGCAAACTGTTTGATGACATCAGTAAAATCAAGCACCCTTAATTTCTCATGCTCAATGCTCAACAGGGTGAGTGAAGACAAACGGTCCTGCCCCATGGTGTTTCTTAGATAATTCTTGACTAGTTTCATCTTGGAGAATGATCGCTCCCCAGTGCAGTTTGTGACAAACATGCAGAGATAGAGTCGTAATACAATTTCAACATTAGCAAATGTTTCTACCATGTCATGTCTGTGAATTATCTCATACATTTCTAGTTCAGGACTTTTTGCAGCCTTTGCACCACCTGATGAAGGAGCACTTTCAGGTGAATCTCTTGGAATGGATTTCATAAGGTGTGCAAACTGCAAAAGCTCCGACTCCAATCCAGCCTCCAAGTCCTTAGGATATGAAGACACAAGCTTTTCAGCAGATGCTTTAAGCTCAGTGTTCGTTTTGTTTGAGATTTCTGATAAAAACCCAAATTTCTCTCGAAGGTCGCTGTAAGCAGCAATGCGTTGTTGTAGGGCAGCACAGAGCTTGTCAATGATGGGCAAGAATGCAGTCACTCTAAACTTGTCTCTCCCTGTCAGCATAACATCCTCCGCGGAGTCTAGTTCATCGTGGTGACGCTTGCGCTTCCTAATACGCTGCGTGTCGGCGTAGTATGCATCATTACTCGTCACATCACAGGGATCACACTTAGCCATAGCTTTTGCTTCAAAGTCATCGAACTGGGATCTCAGGTCTTTAGCAAATTGTAAAAGAGACTCTAGCAGTGTGACAGCTGTTGAGGGAGAGCCCAGATTTTTGCAGCTGGATACTGCTACTCTGAAACCTTTCCAATACTGTATCCCAAACTTCAAGAAGAATCACTGTTTCAAGTTTTTTCAAACCTTTGAGAAGACCACTTGCTTCAGCTCTTGTTTCAGCTGGCTGATTCTGATCTGAGAATAACTCTTCCAGAACAATGATGTTTTCTTTGTGTGCTCTACTGAGAGCAGCTACAGCATCTGCTCGTGCTGACCAACGAGTGTCTGAAAGTATTTTATCAACTTTCAACTTCTTATCTTTATTAGTCTCTAGTACCTCACGGTGTCTCCTCCAACGATAAGTAGATGCAACAAGAAAGGAGTACATATTTTGTACCAGAGCAAACAATGACACTGCAGCAGGACAGCTTTCTGCAGCACAATTAGCCACCAAGTTTAAGGAATGAGCCATACATGGTATGTACTCAGCTTCACTACACTCATTCTTGATTATCTGTTGGGTCCCCAGATATTTACCAGACATGTTGCTGGCATTGTCATAGGACTGTCCTCGGCAGTCGATAACTGGAATGTTCTTCTCTTTAAGAAAATCAAGAACAGTTGTAGCAATATCTCTGCCAGTGTGGCTTAGCATGGGAATAAACTGCAAAAACCTTTCAACTGGACCTGTAGTAGGCAGTACTTTGCTGTTTTTACTTCATCTGTTATTGAGGACATAACCTTTTCTGCCATTATTCCAATGACTTCCTCAGAAATGACATGGGACAAGTAGGAAGTATGACCACTACCTTTGTTTGCGTGTTTCTTGATATGTGCTGCCAAGAAACTGTCGTATGTGCTCAGCAGCTCTAGAATCCCAAGATAGTTTCCATTGTGTACTGATCCAATTACTTCATCTTTACCTCGAATGGCTAGCCCGCGTTCGCAAAGTAGCTTTAAAACATCTACACACATCCTCAATACTGCTTGCCAGTACTCGCATTCACTTTCATATTGTTGTACTAGATTAGAGAAAATACGGGCACCCGCAGTCTTTCGATATATCATTTCGACCATACTTTTCCTGTGCTGATCTGACCTACTGTGAGATTCTATGACATACCTAGCGTTCTTCCAACCATTGAAGCCAGTTGTGAATGAGCTTTCCACCTTTGACATAAGCTTGCAAGCAAAACAATACACTTTACCAGTTGTTTTAGAGTAACAGAGCCATTTAAGATTAATTTCTTGGCCAGATAATGAATGAGTTCGAGTGAATAATGTCTTTGTACAATGACGGGTTCTGTTTAGCTCTTTCACAGCTGACTCTTTGAAGTCACCATCACAGTGTCGACATTCTGCGCTTCCCTTTTTCAACCAATAGTCACACACATTTTCAGTAATTATTTTAGGCCATAATCCAAGATCCGTTTCAAATCCTTGTTCAGTACCGGTATTCATAACTTTCACTTCCTCTTGTGTCTCCTCACTGTCACTGTGTTCAGGTTCAATTGCGCTAACTACACTAGGTTCAGTACTAGTTGTGGCTTCTCCAGTTGTTTCAGGCGTAATTGGTGTCTCTACTGATTCAGATTCAGTTTGACCGGATTCAGTTTGAGTTTGTGATTTTGCAGATTCAGATACTGTTGGATATGTCAACCATTGAGTTATTTTTGGTAGTTTTTTTACTCTTTGGTTTACGTCTGCCTTTTCTTGTCGTTTAACAGAGCCAGCTTTATACTTCCTCCCTTGATCACGATCACGACTTGTTGATTTCTCCATTGTGCCTCAGTGCAGCCTCACTGCCTTATCCTGAAACATAAAAACATAAAAAACAAACTATTTACACTTGACCCTCGGTTTAGTATTAATTAATACAGTTTAATTAATTAATTAAATACAGACACTAAACAGTTGTTCGGGTGAAAAAGTCGCTTTATGGGAAAAGTCGCCAGCCCCCACCAGTGGCGACTTTTTCCTTAAATATGTATAAAATGTATTTATTATGAAATCTAAGCTAAACTGACCTAACCTAGCCTAAGTACGTTTCATATAAAAAAATTAATTAAATTAATTTAACATTTTTCAACTTATTTATGTTATTATAAAGCTGACTAAAACTCCCCCATCCCCATTTATTGACTGGCGACTTTTTCGATATACGACTTTTACCATTACTTACCACTAAACACACTCACATGTGCACTCCACAGCGGCCTGAATAGAACTAAACTCCCGCCAGCAAAGAGAGTGATACCATAATTATCACTAATCATTAATCAATTGTATTATTTATAGTGGAATCCAACATTATAATTATATGTGACGGCGCGGGGCCCTCACAGGCGCGGGGCCGTAGGCCATGGCCTACTCGGCCCCCCCTAAATCCGCCACTGGACAGCGGGCGGTTGATGTAGTGTATTTAGATTTTCAAAAAGCGTTTGACACCGTGCCGCACAAAAGACTCATTGAAAAAACTAAGGCTCATAGAATCAGGGGTGTAGTAATAAATTGGCTAGAAGAGTAGTTGCGAGGCAGGAAACAGAGGGTGGTCGTTGATGGAGCGGAGTCGTGTTGGGCTAATGTAGCGAGTGGCGTTCCTCAGGGTTCTGTATTGGGCCCCTTGCTTTTTCTTATATATATTAACGATTTAGATGTCGGCCTAGTCAGTACAGTTTCAAAGTTTGCGGATGACACGAAGCTGGGTGGTAGGGCGATTAATGACGAAGATAGAGGAAAAATTCAGGAAGATCTGAATAAAATCGTTGATTGGTCACTCACATGGCAAATGAGATTTAACGTGGATAAGTGCAAAATTTTGCATATAGGTTCGCGTAACGGTAATTTTGCGTATAGTATGTCAGGGAAAGATTTAACAAGCGTAGAGCAGGAAAAAGATTTAGGAGTTATAGTCACTGGTGATTTAAAAGTAGCGAAACAAAGTACAGCAGCGGTCAATAAGGTGAACAAAGTGTTAGGTTTTATAGCTCAAAATTTTGAGTACAAATCGCGTGATATTATAGTTCCTCTTTATAAATCACTAGTTAGACCCCATTTGGAGTACGCGGTCCAATTTTGGAATCCGCATATGCGCAAAGATATAGACAAAATCGAAAGAGTTCAAAGACGAGCAACTAAGATGATTCCGTCGCTTAGGTCAAAGTCGTACGAGGATAGGCTTAAGGAGTTAAAATTGACTACTCTCGAGACTAGGAGGTTAAGGGGTGATCTAATCCAGGTTTTCAAAATTATGAATGGGTTTGAAAACGTAGATAGAGATAGCTTTTTCGAAATATCTCAATATAATAGGACTAGAAATAACGGGTGTAAGTTGACAAGTAGAAGGTTCGAGACAGCAGTTGCGAAAAACTTTTTTAAGCATAGAATAGTAAATAGCTGGAATAATTTGCCGGTAGAAGTAATTAGTAGCACGTCTATAAACATGTTTAAAAATCGATTAGACGCGCATGTTGATAGAAAGGGTATAGTTTAAGGTAGTAAAATTAAGGCTTTGTGGGGATAGATCCCACAGCTCAACACAAGTGTTGTGGGATATAGGGAGGCAGCGTCTTGGGTTAGGGGATACTCTCTGTCCTTACACACCCCATTTAAAGAGATTCCTCTGCCGAGCGGTGCCCCCCATAGTACTGTGAGGTATTGAAAAACTCATGATCTTCGCTTGCCCCACAAACACCTTTAAATGGGAGACCCGTACATGACTCCAGATTTGAAAAAATTTACTGGAGCACAGCTCTGAATTTACTTTTTTTTCCCTTACACCACTAGATAGGTTAATGATAGTAAACTCTTGAATTGACGACATACCAATTACAAATTGTTTTAGCTAAACATAATAATACAATAATGTACAGTTTATAACTCGCCTAAACATTTTATCATCAGAAGCATCATCAATATCTTCTTGATTATCATCATCTTCATCCTCAACAGCTATATCTACATCAGGCATATTAGTGTCACTATTTGCAATGTTTTCCATTATATCACTTGGTACTGAAAATGAATCATCAGCATGCCCTAGATCCTTCTTTTCCGCCAATTTGAATGTAGATTTGATCAAATCATTGTTCAGGATTTCTTGTATTGATTTACACTTGCTTAAATGGGCTATGGAAATATCAAATTTGTTGCTTTTTGCTTTATTAGATTTGGATGCAACACTTGAACTTGAAGGCATATTTTGACTCTTCTCTTTATTAACCACAACAGCTTGGTGAGTTTCTTTTGTTAGGCGCAAAATTGCATTCAATGTCTTCTGGATTTGGGAATTTTCAAATTCCTCTAAAGCAGTTTTGTTAGTCTGATGCGCAGATTCCTCACTTACCTTTTGTTTCTTAGGTGGAGGAGAAGCACTTTCTTCAGTCTGTGAAACATCTAGTGAAAAACTTTCATTTTCTAGATTAGCAGTTGATGAAGTTGGTTCATTTTTCTGAGGTCTAGCACTAGCACATTTTGTGAACAAACTAAATGACTGCTTTGCCGTATCTCTTTGCTGCAATTCATCCTGGTATTTCTTTACTGCAATATCTAAGCTGTGGGCCCAAACTCTGGGACCTCTTGTCTTGTAACAAATATTTTTTTGGAATTAAAATGTTCCTCCCAGTTTTGCTTCTTTGAATATTTGTTCTTGCATTGACCACAAAAGTAACCCCTTTTAACACCCTCACTTTTCTCTCCAACTTCATCAATATTAGGATCCATTATTGATTATTGACTACCTGAAAAAATACAAAATAAGTAAAAGTTAGTAAATATAGTATGGTAAAAGTGAGTAAAAGTAAGTAATATAGTACAATGAAAGTAAGTAAAAGTAAGTGCTTTAAACTTAGTAAAAGTAAGGAAGAGTAAGTAAAAGTAGGTAAGTTAAAGTAAGTAAAAGTAAGTTTAAACTTAACTAAACTTTTCAATTCTAGAGTCATGGTGGATTACTTAAAACCGCACAAGTAATTATCTGGCCAATTTATCAAACCTGGCCGAGATCAATGGAACATAGTCCAATCCTGATAATTTTATATTAAAAAAATATACGTTTTAATAAAATTTTAATTATCAAAACATTGAAGCTTAACAAAAAATAAAAATAATTGTTAAATATGGAATTACCAACTAAACTTAAAATAACTAAATTTGTAATTTAAAAAAATTGGTTTGTACAAGAACGTATACGCAAAAAAATTGCATAACTTCTAGCGGATGAACAAAACCCAAACCCAAATTTATTTTTTCTCATGGTCAAATTTACTGGAGCAATGCTCCCAAGATCCCAGGAATCTAGAGTCATGGACCCGTAATGGGTGCACACACATTTCTACATTACTGTACAGTCTTTACAGCCACACCTACACTTTTCCTCGTAAGTGTATATATTGTAATGTATATGGTTGTAAATTTTGACTTGGTCCGCAATCGATATGGACCGTGACTTGATGGATACCGTAATGAAATTGACTGGATTCTTTGGATCTGATATATTTGCATGTCCGTTATAAATAGATATAGAGTGTAACATTTGTGGATATTAGTCTATTATGACTTGATCCTCTGGATCCAGAGATTCTATCTTTAGTTTTAAATCGATAATTAATTAGTTTTAAATTGATAATTATTTAGTTTCGTAAAAATTGGTCGTTGCCAATTTACCGGCAGTTTTTACATAAATTTCTTATGTTCTTGTGGTTCGGAACCCACGTAAAATTGTAGGTCCCCTCAGCCACCACGGAGGACATACACAATACACGATTACGAACACAGTTAGGTAGACCAGCCATGAGTGGATCCTAGGGTCTTTGTTGGTCTGAAACATTATAACATTATAACATTATAAAGGGATGATAAGGGGCCGCACCGACCTTTGACCCTGACACCGGGGTCATGGGGCAAATCCGACTGAGAAACACTGGTATAGCGAGACTGTCAGTGTAGTCGAGATAACTGGAGTAGGATTTTTGTGTCTTTGATTGTCCATGGGAATGTTCAGCATGGTCGGGATACTTAAACAATTATTTTATCTTTTGATGAGGTACGAGCATGTGTTGGTTCAGTCAAAAAAATAATGGAGTAAAGGATCTTTTACTTTATGTATATTGGACTGGATTGTCAGATTGCTGCAATGGTGCGACCGGTATTGCGTGGTCCTCCCTATAGTGTCTGAGATAACTATTTTATGCGGTAAACTTAATCATCAGGGTAGTAAATGAAAACTATCCAGTTATCGTTTGTAATGACTGACGGACTGGTATCTAGGCTTAAAAGATTGATCTTCTCAGACACTGTCCCTTATTTTTAATAAATCCCTTGGTTAACCTATATATATATATATATATATATATATATATATTATATATATATATATATATATATATATATATATATATATATATATATATATATATATATATATATATATATATATATATATATATATATATATATAACCATTTTTACCATATGTATATAAATATACACACAGCATTGGGCCCCTCCTGGTTGTGAAGAAATTGGTGACTGTCTACCTCGGCCGGAATCCAACCCCTATTTGTGTGACTGGCCGCACTGAATCTTCTTTCTCACTGTTTGGGTGATCTTTTCAACGTCCTTGAAAACCGTCGAAGCAGCCCTGAATAATTTATTTACCAGTAATATTAAATGTTTTATGCACGAAAGTTGAATTATTTAGAATTTGTTTAAACATGTGGTGATAATAAACACAGTACAGCATGGTTCTTTTTGTTAAGTTAAATATGTCGATGTTGTTAATGTAAACAATGTAAGTTTGCTTGAAAGTAACTCGTATGAAGTTAATTTCTTATATTTATGTTCACATTAATATATTTCATTGGATAACACTGGATATAAATTAGCGTGTAACTTACTTTTAATGTTAATAAAATCGTCTCAGCGTTGCTATTTATATTTTTCCCCTTATGATGGATTATATAATTCTTTCATATATTTATATACTGTAGTGGCTCTCATATGTATTCGTACATAGAAACATTTCAGTTACAGTATATTCGTCCTTATCTTTTGTACCATGAAAAGTTTACCGATCGTTTGGAAAAATTTAACAAACAAAAAAATTAGGATCACTTTAACATATTGCCTCCCAAAGCATTCGGGAAGCAATATGTTAAAGTGATCCCTCCTGGGAAGCAATATGTTAAGGTGATTAACACTGGGAAGCAATATATTAAAGTGATCCCTCCTGGGAAGCAATATCTTAAAGTGATTAACACTGGGAAGCAATATATTAAAGTGATCCAAAAATTAGTTCAACTTCAATATATAAAATAAAACATCAAAGAATTTGAGGAAAATAAAAAAAAAAGTTAAAATGCGAAAGTTTTTGTACAGTAACTTACAAAATTATTTAATACCTTGTGTGTCTACTTTTTGCTTGAATGACTTCAGTGATTCCTTTTGCGTATTTTCCTGTATATTTTTACAAGGTTTCGTCATCTCTCGGTAAAAATTTTAGCCCATTCTTCTGAAGAAAATTGTTGCAACTCAATCAGATTCGAAGGGTTTCTCTTGCGGACAGCTTTTTTTCAAATTAAACCATAAATTCTCAATTAAATTGAGATCTGAGCTTTGACCGGGCCACTTGAGAAGTTTGAATTTCTCTTAGTGAAACCATTTTATAATGCTCTTACGTTTATGTTTTGGGTCATTATCTTCTTATAATATCCAGTTACGACCCATTCGCAACTCCGAATTGAAGGCAATACATTTTCTTCTGAAATTTCCAGATATTTCTTCGAATTTAAGATTCTAGTGATGACAACAAGCTTTCTGGACCAGGAGCACTAAAGCATCCTCAAAGAATCAAACTAGCATCACCGTGTTTAACCGTAGGAAGGATGTTTCTTTTTCCTCGAATGCAGTATTTGAATTTCACCAAACAAAATTCAATTTTGGTCTCGTCTGTCTAGAGAACTTTCTCCCACAATGCAAATCCATCATTTTTATGATCTTTGGCGTACTTTAAACGAGCTTCTTTGTGCACCTTTCGTAGCAAAGGTTTTCTTCGTACAACTCTTCCATGCAGACCATTCTTTCTCAAGTATGACTCCAACGTACAGTAGAGAGATGGACATTGATCTTAGACAGGTTATCTGTACACTGACAAACATATTGCAAACTGCACTACATACAAAATCTAGCACTGAAAACCAACACATATGTCATGTGTTTAACGGAAACACACTTGCATCAGTGCGAAAAAGGGTGTGAAAATTACAGCGAAGACACGGAAACAGCATTAAAGGACTACAATGTATACAGAGCGGATAGATTCGCAAGAAAAGGAGTCGGTTATATTTATATGACAAATACATACTACATGCGATACATACACAGTTGAAATGAAGGTAAGTAAATCAAACAGCACAGTTGAAATTCTTATTTTAGAAGTTAAAGAACTAAACTGAATCATTTTAAATGTGTACAGACCACCAAACACCACAAAATTAGTTTCAATTTGCTACAAATGAAATAGAAAACACGTTAAACTCACATCATCAACTTCCTGTGTTTGGTTTGGAGGTCTTTAAAATGCTCCTATCCGAATGTATTCTTACTCAAATATCAACCATGATGATTCTTAATATTTAAGACCAAACCACCCTCTTGCCTATCCATTCTCTGATAAATACACATTTATAACCATTTAACTCATACTTTACTCTATTGTCACTGAATACTGCACCACTAATCTATGCCTCACTAATACAGATAATATACAGGTTTTCTCTAATCATATAACTTAATAGTTCAGTTTTCTTATTTCTAAGTATCTGTGCATTTGTATGAAAACACTTCAACACTTCAGTTTTAACTGTTTCACTACTTTTGTCTTCAATGTTGATATGCCTGTTACTGCCATAATTTGTCTTTAAAACTCCAAAAGTATTGCTAATTACATATACCCTGAAGATTTCCCAGCTAACAATTTTACATAGATACGATATTGTCATAAGGTTGCATTTTAGCACTGTGACGTAGCTACAACGTAAATTTGTGTGGTCTCATTTACGTCTTCACAACGTTGTGATATTACGTAAACTTTACGTAGATACAACGTTGTCTCAACGTCTCAAGGATAGAATTTGGTTTAACAAAGGCGCCCTATTTAAAATAGTAGTATGCCGTATGTAACTCCGTTACAATTTTGCAACAAAGAATAATGTAATACGAAACTATATGCTATGGATGTAAAACCTTACGTGTAGACAACGTCTATGCTACGTACAAAAAATTAAGTCAGAAGTCTACTTGTACTTCACGTGTATACAACGTCATTATGCAACGTTCTATCAACGTTATAATATAACTTTTAAGTTTAACGTTGTGACTACGTCAGTACAACGTCAATTTCTGACATGACCAAGATGGTCCAAAAGTCCCTATCTAATTTGGTGAAATAATGATATTTCTATTTTATTTTCTACAGGCCATAGATGATGATGGGTGTACAAAAACGTGTGATGGTAGTAAACACTACGTGTCCAATGGAAGAAGTGCAAAGAAATCCGCAGAGGTGGGTAGTGGTGAAGTAGATATACTTAAGTACCTGTACTTAAGTAGTTTTTTTCAAGAATGTACTTTCTAGAAAGTACACTTTTTTTAATACTTTTACTCTAACTTAAGTACAATCTTGGGAAAAATTTTGTACTTTAACTTAAATACAATGTTGCAAAAATCTGAAAAGTAGGAAGTAACAAAACAGCTGTATGCTTGACAATTTCATTCAAAATTGGTAAACAAATTCTGGAAAAACCCGCTTTCAATCTGCCACCTCTCAATGTCAGGTATTGAGACGGGGAAGACACCGAAACCGGATTATTCCAGATTTTGTTTACCAAAACATTTGAGCTTCATTAACCAATCAGAAGAGTCATTCAGTACAGTATTTAAGGTAGCCAATCGGCTTTTTCGATAGCTGATGACGTCACCTGTTTCACGCATGCGCGCTCCTCCATCTCCGCTCGTAATTTAGACTTAGAAATTAGAAGTCACTGTAATTGTCAATGTCAATGTCTGTTTGCCATAATGATGTTTATTTTATATTATTATATATTTGTAGTGCATTTTATTTCATTTTTTAAAAAGTACTTCTTACTTTTCAGTACTTAAGTACATTATGAAACACTTACTTTTGTAGTTCAACTTAAGTACTTTTGATAACGTGTACTTTTACTTTAAGTACATTTTTTAAAGATTACTTTTACTTTAACTTAAGTAACAAATGAAAGTACTTTACCCACCTCTGGAAATTCGAGAAAAAATCGAAAGAAGATTTTACAAACCAGGACCTACAGACAGAGTAATTGGCGAGTTGGTCAATAAAGTTAAAAGGACACGATCTGTTCATGATAAGGCAAGATCTGGACGTCCAAGTACCTCTCAAAAAAATCTCGGATGGGTAAGAGATGCCTTTGAAACAAAACCTAGAATGTCAACTCGCACAGCATCACGTAGACTGAGCATACCAAACACGACTGTTCTAAGGATTTTAAAGTCGATAGTGAAAAAGAAAAGTTACCATATTCAAGTGCTACATGAGTTACACGAAGAGGATTATCCAAGATGATCCGGCATGTCCGCAGAATTGATTGAAAAAATTCTTACCGAAAACATTAAACCACATTCTCTTCAGCGATGAGGCGACATTCTACACATTCGGAAAGGGTAATCGACATAATTGTTGTATCTGGGCTAGTGATAAAACAACCGAGTTCTACTAATGGGAGACAGATTCCCCTAAAGTTAATGTCTGGTTGGGTATGACAAGATTGAAAATGTACGGACCTTTTTTCTTTGCAGAAGCTACGGTAACAGGGCCAATTTATCTTGCCATGTTTCAGCAATTTCTTGAACCCCAGCTGAACGATGGCATTCTCGACACTGTTGTCTTTCAACAAGATGGAGCTCCATGTCACTATGCAAACCAGGGTTGTGGAGTCGGCCCAAAATTTTCCGACTCCGACTCCGACTCCACACATTGTAAAAATTCGACTCCGACTCCGACTCCGCCCTGAAACGTGCGACTCCACGACTCCAACTCCACGACTCCGACTCCGACTCCACAACCCTGATGCAAACATCGTTCAGGCGTACCTTGATGAGCTCTTACCAAATCACTGGATTGGACGTGGTGGAAACAGGCCCTGGGCCACATCTAATTTTAGCGTGCAGTGATAACCAATTTGCGCAGTAATAATTTCAATTTGTGCAGTGATAAATTGAAAATCTGTGCAGTGGTAAGTTAGGTTCTATATCGGATATAGAACTTAATTTATCACTGTACAAATTGAACTTATTACTGCGCAAATTGGTTATGACTGCACACTAAAATTAGGTATGTCCTGGGCAGCACGCTCTCCGGATTTAACACCATTAGACTTCTTTGCGTGGGGCTTTATAAAGACTAAGGTTTACAAAACAAGAGTTACAGACCTGCAGGATCTGCGAACCCGCATTGTTGCGGCAGTTGCTAAAATAATCCCAGAGATGCTTGAGAATGTGTTCCGCACTGCAGTGGACAGATTTGAGATTTGCAGAGACACTGATGGTGCTCACGTCGAATCTTAAACCTAGCTTGATAAATAAATATACATCTAATTTTGTTACTACATTTTTATCCTAAAATACTGTTATTTCAGCAAAATAGATACGGACGTTTGGGCTACCCTGTATATACTATACAAAATCCAATGCGCCAAATTTGGCTTAGACTTATGACCTGTGCGCAAGATGGCTGGCTCACAAGTTATTTTTTATTAGAATGCGTTATTCCACAGTCTTACAGTTATTTTTTTCAGTAATATATTTTTTCAGGTTATTATGTAATTGTTAATCCCTCCGTCTATGGCCTTGGTCGGTTCGAAGTTGACAGGGGTCCTGGTTAGGTGGCAGCAACGGATTTGTTACTCTGGAGTAGCTGGTACCGTATAGGGAAACCGCAGTAGTTTTCTTCTATACTATTCTCCGATTTCTTCTTGTAGTGGATCGGAGGATTCTGTGGAGCTTACTAAATTCTCTGAAGGTTCCCCGATTCTTCTTGTAACGTTTCGGGAAATTATTTTTCTCTATTTAAGACTAAGTTCGCTGAAGAGAACAAGGCTCGAAGGAGAAGACAAAGATTTCTTTCTTACTGTAGTTTTACTGCTAAAATGTTACAAGTAATGCTCAGCCTCTAAATTAGATCAGCTAAATCAGAATAGCAATTTGAAAAATTACATAAGTTTATATACCAAAATTTTGTGGACATCATTATTATTTAATGTTGACTTGTTTTGTTTTTATTCTCAATAGGCTGCATTATTTTTCAAAATATTTGAAGATAAGGTAAATTTTTTTAGCTGTGGCAACGTCTAAACCAGTGGTGTACAAACTTTTTTGATGTGAGGGCCAAGCGAAGAAAATAACTAAATGTATTAGCCTACTTACTTTCCATCTAAATCATAAATTGGGTTACTTTTATATTCGAACTTTTTCAATGAATTGAAAAGACCCGTGGGGCCACTGAAAAGACCCGTGGGGGGACACATTTGGCCCGCGGGCCAGGGTTTGTGCATCACTGGTCTAAACAGATAAGCAAGCTATTTGAAGATGAAGTCATATTTTTATTTTAAACCGCATATTGACAGATCTGATGTTATCATGATCTGCCGAGTTAACTAAAAATGGAAACTGAAATATGCATTTTATTATGAATTACACTTAAACATGCATATGAGCAAAAATTAAAGGCACGAGATTTAAAATTAAACGTTAAGCAAGACATGACTTCATCTTTTATAACGAAGAGAAAATGTATACAGAAAATGAACATTGCAGAATTTAATCAGGTTTCATTATTAAGCTAAATCTAAAAAAAATATTAAGTAATTTAAAAAGAAACAATTCACCAATTATTTAGCAGAAATAAAAGAAAGCAAATCAAAAATTTATCTAAACTCGCGTAAGCGTTATGCGACTTTGGTCTCTATGTAAAAATGAATATATGCTTATAAATGTATACAAAGATAAGTATTATATAAATATAACGAATATAAGGATTATATAAAGATAAGGATTATATAAATGCAAAGATTATGTAAACATAAGGATTATATAAATATAAGGGTTTATATAAATATACGAATTATATAAAAATTATACGAATGAATATGAAAATATAAGAATTCTTCATTGTTCATTTTTACATAATTTTCAATCATAAAAGGCAAAATAAAATAATTTACAATTACGCTATTGTTAGAAGTACATTCATATGGCAATACCTGAGAACTGACTAAGCCAGGGTTCTGAACCGGTGGGTAATTACCCCCAAAGGGGTAATTTTGGATATCCAGGTGGGTAATGTATCTTATACATATTTTATTTAAGAGTGGTGTTTAAAGACAATTGTATGATTATAAACTGCTTCTTTAACTTTTGGTGAATTTACGCGTCATTAGGGGCAGGGGCGTAACTAACGGGGAGGGGACGGGGGAACATGTCCCCCCCCCCAACTTTTGAACTGAGGGGGATAATATAGGTCTTGTCCCCCCTAACTTTTGATCTAAGTTAGCTTACGTGAAGGAAAATATTTAGTTCTTGAAATAATCTATGATGAGTAAATCTTTAATTATATTAGTCCTATTAGTATGCTGGAAAGTATTACTGATTCAGTACTAATACTGCAGTGATAGATACGTACTTTAATGAGACATCTAGTTATTTTTTACTTTAATTATTGCATATATTGTTTTCCTTTAATGTTAAGTATATACTTGATATACATAAGGTAGTTGTGAAAATGCTTCTTTGATTTTCCTATTACTATCATAAATATACTGTAGATCATTCTCTTAATCATAGTATTTTAAGAGCATCATTTTGGTCGCAAACACATTACCTACAGGATAGCAGCACAGAAATTCATCGCAGGATTTTTCATCATTATAGTTGTCCCCCCCACCTCCAACTTTTGGAAGCTAGTTACGCTCTTGATTAGGGGTAACGGGAATTAGTTTGCTACAGGAATGGCTTCGTGTGACATGTGTTCGTTCGATTATTACCGCTGTATTGTCGCTTTCTATGAAAATTTAGAAAAAAGTGTTGAGTTTCTGCGTGCTCACAGTGTTCTACCGACAGTAGTGAAGTGTCCACATTGTAAAATGGAGTGCACATATCGTCAAGATCAGAAACTGTGGCATTGTAGAAAAAGTTACGTTGTGCTTAAAACGAAGAAAAGACGGTACTGTGATTATTCTGTCTTAAATTTTAAAGGTAATTCCTGTTTTTCTTTTAGGTTAGGATAGGTTAGGTTTAGTTAAGTTAGGATAGGTTAGGTTAGGTCAGGATAGGTTAGGTTAGGTCAATTTTGAAGGTGAAATTTGTTTTTCCTATGGTTTTTGATGTGTTTTGAACGAATCTGACCTTCAAAACCGTCGGAAATGACTCGTTTTCTGTGATTTCCCCCACATTGCCGGCTGGGGGGTATCTCAAAAATGAGTCATTTCCGATGGTTTTGAAGGTCAGATTCGTTCAAAACACATCAAAAACCATAGGAAAAACATAAATTTCACCTCGAAAGGGAGACGGGTGTAATACTGTACATTTACCATAATTTGAACTGAAAGGCCTGATTGTTTAATTAGTTATTTATACTAAAACTATAAATAATTACGTTTTGTGCTGCTAAACTTTGTAATAATAGGTATGTAAGAAGAGAGACAAATTCGCAACCGGCATCTTAGCTGTGACATCGACCTGGGAAGTTGCAGAAACTAGGGGATGAATGGGAGAATAACTTGGCGTTGAAAAGTGATATTGTTTTAGTATGACTATATACTATTTTGACTATGGTATAACATTCACACTTAAGATTTAGATGTATATAACTTTTTATCACTAGATACTGATGGGATAACTCATGGGCATGATAAGAAAATTAGAAAACAAACTTGTAGACTTGATCTACGAAAATATTTCTTCAGTTATAGGGTAGTAGATTTTTGGAATGACTTGCCATATGATGTAGTAAACATCATTAGTTAATTCAAACCTACCTCATTAGTTAATTTTAAGAAAAATTTAGACACTTTCATGAGTAAAAGAGATAGTTTGTAGACTCTATATAGTGTACTGTATATTCTTTGCTTCAGTTATATAGGCTACTTTGGTGGTAGTAAATAGATGTATATTAATTAGCTGACTTGAGTTTGACATCTTGTAAGATTTTATTATTATTAAAAAAATGTAGCTCATGACTTGGATTACCTCGATAGGCACGAGTGGCTTCATGTTTTCCAAATGAAATGTAATGTATGTAATATAATGTAAAGATATAGTGATATTTTGAACTTTGGATTCATCGTTCTAGATTTAAACTTTGGCAACACGAAACCCCGGTCTTGAGTTGAGTAGTACTAAATATTAACTAGTTCAGATCTAGGTTAAAGTGGAGTGGCGCTACTTTAAGTAAACAAAACTTCTTTTAACCTAATTGGAAATAATAATTTTTCAAAAATGACCTTTTGGAGAAATGCTGGGCTTAAGTAAGTTAAACCATACTTACGGTATATCTACTAGAAGTTTGGCCAGAGCTTCGGCCAACCCAAGTGAATTCAAATTTACCAAAACTATAAACGTTTAGTTAGGGGTGTCCGTCCAAACAAAATAGGCCTTACATTGAACTTATTTGGAAAACATAAGGAAAGATTGGCATATCTAAATATGTCATTAAAAAGGAGGAGGTTAAGGGGTGATATGATAGAGGTGTATAAAATTATAAAAGGGTTGCATAAGATAGATTTTGGGTCTCTCTTCATTAAAGATCACAACCAGACTAGAAGTCATAGTATGAAATTATTAAGCGTAATTAAGTTTTGGAATTGTCTGACAGAAGTGGTGACAGGATACACTTGATTCTTTCAAAAGAAGGTTGGATAGTTTGATGTCTGCAAGGGACATCTGGTGATAGTGTTTAAGCCCATTTTTATTGCATGAATGGGACTAGTTTATTTCATATATATTATCCAGAGGATTGGAAGAAAGCAAATGTGGCTCCAATCTTTAAAAAAGGAAATAGAAATTTGGGAAAAAACTATAGACCCATCAGCCTCACCTCCATTATTTGCAAATTACTCGAAAGTATCATTAGAGGTAAAGTTACTGAGTTCCTTGAAGAGTGCAAGCTTATAAATGATAGCCAGCATGGCTTTCGAAATGGAAGGTCCTGTCTAAACTTGATTGAATTTTATGATGGAGTCCTATTGCATTTGGACAATAAAGAGCCAGTAGATATAGTATACTTAGATTTTGCAAAGGCATTTGATAATGTTCCTCATGTAAGATTGTTGGTAAAAGTTAGAGCCCATGGTATAAGAGGTCATATAGCTGATTGGATAGAAGAATGGCTGAGAAATAGAAAATAGAGTTTATCTAAATGGAAATAAGTCTACTTGGAGACCCGTATTGAGCAGAGTCCCACAGGGGTCTGTCTGGGACCTCTGCTTTTTGTTGTTTATATAAATGATCTAGAGAAGGGCCTATCATGTAAAACCTCAAAATTTGCTGATATAAAATTAAGCCATAATGTTAAGTCAGTAGTAGGAGTAATGACAATACAAAAAGACTTACGAGTAACAGCCTGGGCAGATAAGTGGGAGATGAAATTTAATGTTGATAAGTGCAAGGTTACGCATATTAGGCCAAAAAATCCAGAATTTGAATAAATATGAATGGAATTTGGATTAAAAATGATAGACACACTTGGGTGTCACTGTGACAAATGAACTTAAACCCTCAAATCATTGTATGGTAATCAGAAATAAAGCAAATGCTAGACTCAATCTCATGCAGAGACACATGGAATACAAATCACCCAATATTATAAAGTAACTATACATTTCATATGTGAGACCCCTCCTCGAATACTACATTCAATTTAATAGTCCCCATTTGATACAAGATATTGAAAAACTGGAAAAAGTACAGAAATGAGTAACAAGAATGATCCATCTCTAAGACAATTGACATATAAGGAAAGACTGGTGTATCTAAGCATCTTATTAAAAAGGAGGAGGTTAAGGGGTGATATGATAGAGGTGTATAAAATGATAAAAAGGTTGGATAAGATAGATTTTGAGTGTCTCTTCATTAAAGATCATAATAATCAGTATAGAGGTCATAGTATGAAATTATTTAAACCAAGATGTAGAACAAATTTAAGAAAGCATAGTTTTACAAACAGAGTAATTAAGTTTTGGAACAGTCTGACAGAAGAAGTGGTGACTTCAGATATACTTGATTCTTTCAAAAGAAGGTTGGATAGTTTGGTGTCTGCAAGGGACATCTGGTGATGGTGTTTAAGCCCATTTTTATTGCATGAATGGTACTAGTTTATTTCATATATTGTATGTATTTGGGTGATAGATCCAACAGCTCAACACAGGTATTGTGGGATACAGGGAGGCAGCATCTTGGGTTAGGGGATACTCTCTGTCCTTACATACCCTATTTAAAGAGATTCCTCTGCCGAGCAGTGCCCCCCATAGTACTGTGAGGTATTGAAAAACTCATGATCTTCACTTGCCCCACAAACACCTTTAAATGGGTGCACACACGTTTCTACATTACTGTACAGTCTTTACAGTCACACCTACACTTTTCCTCCTAAGTATATACAGGGTGTCCCAGCAGGAAATGTCAAGTGCACCATTTCACTCTTTGGGTATTTCTAAGTAGAAAGTATTATATCGATATGGGTCTGATTCCCAACCATTACCGAGATACAGGCCTCTACATTTGGGTAATTAAAACATAATAAAAAGGCGATCTCAGATACTATTTAATGACACTTGTGGTTTACAAAAAGTACAAATATACAATACACTATTGCACTTATTGCAGAATGGTTTCAAAGTCCTTCAATGCACTCGGCGAGCCTCCGATCCATCGAGTCTTGCCAAGGAAAACGCGGAAGTTCATTTCTGAGGTTTATGAATGCATCCTGTATACGTGCAACCAACTGCTCCCTAGTTTCGGGCTTACCCCACTGATAAACGTTACTCTTCAAGAACCCCCAGACAAAAAAAATAATGTAAATAAATAATGTGAGGATCTGCACAGTTGCCAATGTATCATTAAATGTCATTGAATATTATCTAAGATTGACTTTTTATTATGTTTTAGTTACCAAAATGTAGAGGCCTGTATCTCGGTAACGGTTGGGAATCAGGCACATGTCGATATAATACTTCCTACTTAGAAATACCCGAAGAGTCAAATAGTGCATTCTTGACATTTCCTCCTGGGACACCCTGTATATTGTGATGTATATGGATATAAATTGTGACTTGGTCCGCAATTGATATGGACTATGACTTATTTTTGGTTGGCACAGTACTGGTATTGATGGGTACCATAATGAAATTGACTGGATTCTTTGGATCTGATATATTTGCATGTCAGTTATAAATAGATATAGTATGTAACATATTTGTGGATAGTAGTCTATTATGACTTGATCCTCTGGATCCAGAGATTCTATCTTTAGTTTTAAATTGATAATTAATTAGTTTTGTAAAAATTGGTTATTGCTAATGTACAGGCAGTTTTTACATAGTGGAGCCACCTCGATGGGCTGAAGTGGCCCCTAGTGTGCCCACTATAAAAATTTCTTATGTTATATGTAATTATCAGGGTTTCGGAGCCAGAGTCGGTGGAGCCAGTGAATTTTGCTTACCTGGAGCCGGAGCCGGAGCCAGAAACCTTGAAAATACGGCTCCATGGTCTGGCTCTGGGCGATATATTGCTACCTAAATTGTTATTTGTTAAATATAGGTTTAGTTGCAAATTATAATTCTTGTAATATATTACGAAAAATGGTACCATAGGATTCTTAGATTTTATGGAGGTGTGGGAGTTGCAGGAATAATCTGCAAATTTCCATTTTTTAACCATTAAATATTTGGGAAGATTTCTTAACAACACTTAATTATATAGGTAAAAAAATTTTTATGGTGGTGGAGACCTTAGGTAGGTAGGTACTAACTATTTATCTAAGTAGGTAACTACCTAGATACATACCTAGTAAGGTTGGTCCTTCTGACTTGGATTGAACTATTTTTATTTTTAGGTCAATTATCTTGTATTGCTAAATTTCTTTTTTTTCAGATTCTTTGTAATTTGTACTTGATTCTTTAACTATAATTATCAGTCTATGACCCTTCATAATGGATAGAGATTCAATAAAGAAGTCTGATATATTCAAGTATTTTACTGAAAGTTTAGATAAGAAATACTATATTTGTATTTGTGAAGTTTCTGATGCTTCGGGAAATATTTCAACGTGTGGAACTAAAATTACCAAGCCTCAAAGCAAAAAGCCTGATCTGATGTCTCCTCAAGAGCATATAATTTGAAAAGACACTTGAGTCGATTACATCCTGAAATATCAAAAATGATGGAAGAAAAGAAGCAAATGCTTGAGCTTTCAAGACCCAGTACTTCTGCCAGTTCAAAAACTAAAGCAAACCAGCAAAACATTACTAAATTTTTGATGTCTCAAAAAGTCACTATCTCAATGACTACAGATAATTTTAAAAATAGCATAATTGAGTTAGTAGTTAAAGATTCTATGCCTCTATCTATGTTTGAAAAGCCAGCTATGCGCAGTCTACTAGAAGAAATGGCTCAGAAATTCAAGATTAGTTTAGATAAAGACAATATCCGTCATTTAGTGATAGAAAAATCAAAAGAAGAAAAATTTGCTCTCAAAGAGCAATTAAAAGGGCGCTTCATATATTTAAAAGTTGATGGTTGCACATGAATACAGACACATTATTTTGCCATCAATGTCCGATTTATTGATGATGATGATAAAATCCTCACCCGCACTATAGCAGTAAAAGATACACATGCTCAGCAAACTAGTGACTACCTGCATGATCTAATTATGAGAACTCTGGAAGAGTACGGCATACCGAAAGAATTTGTGCTCTGCATTGTCAGTGATAATGCATCAAATATGATTAAAACTGTTGAGAAGTTGAATGATAATCAAGATGCAACTTCAGAAGATGATATACAAACATTTGGTGAACATGATGATGATTCAACAGACACTGAGGAAGTGGCATCTTGTGTAGAAGAAATTGACAGTATTGTATCTGAAATTTCACACTTCTCCAGAATCAACCACATGTGTTGTGGTGCACATACCTTGCAACTTGCTATTTGCGATGGATTGAGAGATAAACATGCTACCTCTCTCATAGGTAAGTTGAGACAGGTTGTAGTAGCAGCAAGAAACCCAAAAGTGGAAGAAATAATTAAAAGACGTGCAGGCAAGGTTGCTATTTTAGATCAACCTACTCGATGGGGCAGCACTTATTTAATGATAGAGCACTTATTAGAATTAAAACCTGTACTCTTGGACATGGCAAATTCAAATGTGAATCTTTCAGAAATAATGTGGGAACAAGCAAGAAGATTGGAAAGAGTACTGTACCAGCCATATATAGTAACAAAAAAAATTCAAAGTGAAGATTTGACTCCCAGTCAATTTTTGAAAGAGTGGAAATCTTTGATGTATTTTCTTTCCAAGATAGAAGGCACCATAGCTGATGACATTAAAAGTTCCATGGAAAGGAGAGAAAATATTTTACTTGATAATGAAGTATTGCTTGCTGCTGTTTATATAGATCCTAGATATAGATGCTTATTAACATCTGAACAGGTAGTTAAAGCCAAGGATGCCCTATGCAATATAGCAATCAGAATGAAAAGTAACCTAGACCTTTCAAATAAAGTCTCTCTATTAAGAGAGGAATGTGGAACTGAGATTATTGCATCATCATCAAATTCATCATCTCCTTCCACCACTTCTGATGTCAGCGAGTTTGATTTTGAAAAAATTATTGATATTCAACATGGTAAGAAATCAAAATGTCCTCATTTAGAAAGTGAACTAATACCACCTCTCAGTCCAATGTGTACCCTCAAATTGCAAGTTGAGGAATCTTTTCCTGAGATTGAAAAATTTGACTGTTCGTCAAAACTGTCTTTTGAACAAGTAATAGAAAGGTATCCTAAAGTTATAAGAGATGTTGCAAATCTTCTAGTAGCTATGCCTTCAACACAAGTCAGTGTTGAACGGCTATTTTCAGCACTGAAAATTTTAAAATCTGATTTAAGGGCACGTATGAAAGAAGATATTGTTGAGGCTATGTTATTTTTAAGAACAAATGTTTATAAGTAAACTTAGATAAATAATTTTAATTCATAATTTTTTTTATGGAAACAGTTTACAAGGAGAATATCTTTATTTTATGTTTAAAAATTAGTTTCCTACCTTAGCTACATTAGTAAAGTAAAAATTTCTGCAAAAGTTATTATTTTGCTTTCATTTTTTAATACAAGGAGTATTATGATTTATGATACTGTAAATGTATCATTGAATTTGCAAACTTTTTAATTTTTTAATATGTAGTTTGAACTTTAAAGATAGTCTGATTTAAGGTTACACTTAAAAAAATATAATTGAGGCCATCTTGTTTTAAAAAAAAAAATTATAAATAAACTTAGTAATTT
The DNA here is from genome assembly GCA_023014485.1 of Bathynomus jamesi. Classification (NCBI taxonomy): domain Eukaryota; kingdom Metazoa; phylum Arthropoda; class Malacostraca; order Isopoda; family Cirolanidae; genus Bathynomus; species Bathynomus jamesi. The sequence goes on from JAJOZX010002856.1 coordinate 116,537, forward strand.
TCATTTTCAATTATTTTAAGGAAATAGATTTACAAGAAGAATATCTTGATTTTATGTTTAAAATTAGTTTGATTATACCTTAGCTAGAATAAAAAAATTTTGCATTAGTTTTCATTTGTTAATCCAAGGAGTAGTATTGATTTTATAAGTGTAGGGTAAATGATTTTGTAAATTTTCTTTTAAAATATGTATTAGTAGTTTGAACTTGACTTTTAGTTGAATTGCTTTTGTTAATTAAATTACAAAACTTTTTGACTAAAAGAAAATCTCTTTTTAAGTAAATAATATAACCTATTAAAAATTTAAAAACTGAATTTTTTGAAATATTCAGCTCTTTTTCAAGCCAAGTTGGCTTTCATGAAGCTTTCAAGTTTCAACACTTAAAAAAAGATGCATATATTATCTCAGAAAGTTTGATTGTTACTATTTTCCATATGAGAATTCTTAAGTTTGAACTTTGAACTAATTAGGAGGCAAGTTTCTCTAATTTATATAAGCTACCATTGTTAATAAATATTTAATATCATTTAGTTTTCATCATTTTCCTTTAGTTATTTAAATAACTTCATTCTATCATTATATTTGCCTAATTTAAAATCATAAGAAATTTAAATTTTGAGTATTAAAGTGATTTAATAATAAAATATTTTTGTGCAATATTTTAAATTGGACAATTAGTTATATAATCTAGATATTTATTTTATAATTAACAGAATTTACTATAAAAGAGCCGGAGCCAGACTGTAAAAAATTTCTGCTCCGGAGTCGGAGCCAGAAGTTTTTTTACCGGCTCTGAAACCCTGGTAATTATACACTATTTACATAATTTATAAACTTTTTCATAAAAGTGTATATAGATATATACGGTGTATATATATATATATATATATATATAGGGTCATTCCATGTCAAGTCAGCCACCTAAAACACTCACCCCTTTCAATTTTGCTCATACTTGGCACAATAGCAGATATACATGCCAAACTTAAATTCCCAAATTATTAGAGCTGACTGACCTTTGGTTACTGAGATACAAGGTCACAAAGTTGTGACATTTTGACCTTTTTTGCGTTAAATGACTATTTTCAAAATGGTGTAACTAAAAAACTATTAAAGCTAGAGCATTGATTTTGGTCTCATTTTAAAGCTCTTTAGTAGCCCCTTGTTTATTGTCTCTTGTTAAATATCTCTACTGTGAAAAATAAAAAAAATCCCTTCAAAAGTTGACCTTTGACCTTGAATAAAAAAAAAAATACCTTCTAAAAAATTCAATTTTTTTACATTAATACCTTGAGTCATGTACAACAAAATCCCAAGAAGCTGTAAGTGGCTGATAACTAGTTCAATGTATAAAAAATAATGAATTCAAGCAACATTTTGAAAAAAGTCATTTTATATAAAAATTGTCAAAAAGTCATGACTTTGTGACCTTGTATGTCAGTAACCATTTTTGTCTAAGGTCAGCTCAATCTCTTACAAATACAACCCATATCTACATACTATCTGCAGCCTTCTACAAACAAGCAAATGCTTATTTTTAAATATTTGTTCTTTACCCACCTCACCTGTATGTTGTGCATGTATGTGATGGTTTTCAGTAGTTGACAAGATTCTTGTGGGCCACCCAATTTATTGTGATTTCTAGAAGAGAGAACAATTTTTAATGTATACCTAGATAGCTACCTAATTAACAAATACAAGTAACATATTAAAATGTACATACAATATGTATAGGTATAGTGCTCATTGATTTCCATTTATCACAACTTAAAATGTATGCAGTGTATATATAGTTACATGACCATTTTAATTTTGAATTCTTACCTTTCTGTGCTGTAGATCTGCCAAAGCTTTGGATGCCTTCAAAGTAACTTCTTTGCAAATCCTGTATGTTTGTCCATTAGTAGTAGATGCCTCAACTTGTGTTAGAATATCTGAATATGGTAAGATTAATTCATCTGGTTGACCAGGATATACAAATGATGGGTTTGGGCCATGAGGATGAAGGAATATGACTTTTACTTCTCTATTCTCTGGTATCTTTTCCAGCACATATGCCACCCACCAATGGCCATCATATGCAGCAGTAACAAAACCATGTATTTTCTCCTCAGTCACAACTTCTTCCTTTTCAGTAACTTTCTCAATATTTGAATAATCTGATAATGAATAATGTTTAACCTTAAGAGAAGTCAATGAAACTGGCTGTAAATGGTATAATTTCTGTGTACCAGCAATAGTCCTTGCAGTTGAGTGTCTTTCTTGGAGAAGTTGGCTTTCCTCTTCATGCTCTTTATTGGTTGAAAAATGACATTTTATATTTACAATATTTTCACTTGCAAATGTATATAACTGTTCTGCAGTAAGGATCTGTTCATCATAAGGTCGTTGTAGACTAGCTTTTGCAGCTAATCTCTTAACTGTGCCTCCAACACCATCACAGGGTCCCTTTCCATGACTTGTTGCAAAAAAATTCCATTCTGCCTCAATTCCAAAATCATCTCTGTGATGGCAAAGATTCAAAAAGTTTTTGCAGTTCTTATACTGTCCTGCACACCCATCTGAAAAGTAAATTATTTTGTGGATGGAACTGATGGATGAGATATTATCTTTTAGGAATTTTATCAGATGCTTTTGAAACAAATGTACAGCAACTGTGTTATGGATGTTACACTCTGAAATAATAATAAAGCTAAGGTGAGCAATCTCATCTTCCTTTTTATAGTAAATAACAAATGGATGTAGAGTAGCCATCTCATTGTTCCAGTGAAAGCTCTGAACCTCCAGCAATAACATACTGCTTTGGACGCAATTCTGCAAATTTACTGAATCCCACCTTAACCAAAGGATTTCTTTCTTTGAAAATATGATAGGCTTCTTTTAAATTGCAAAGTAAAAGATGCTTTTGCAAATGTATCCTTCCTCTTTCATTGTCAATGATACTACAATAGTCTTTCTTTCCTGGCATTGTTCTACTGATGTCTTCTGAAAGATAAAATGCTTTAATAGCATCAACAGTATCCTGTTTAATTCTTTTCCCACCCTTTGGATTTGGGTCTGAAAGGACACCTTTTTCTTCAACTATTTTTTTAGCAATAGATGCTGTATGCCTTGTGTTAAATTCTGAAGCAATTTTCCTAATGCTCCAACTTTTGGGCAATACAGTGAGGATTTTTATTTTATCACTTCTTTTAGTATTTTCATTTTTGAATTTTTCCTTGAGTTGATTTATTATTTCTAAACAGTCTACATCTCCAGATGGCTCCTTAAATTGTGAGTCAGAAATCTCTCTTCCTGCAACTGTTTCCATTCTCTTCTTAACTGTCTCTGTCACCTTGCTTAGTTTTTTTCCATATGACTTTTGCTCTACAAGCTTTCTCTTTTTTATGGGTGATTCACCAATTGAAACAAAAGAAGCATTCAAAGTACACATCTCATGGTTTTGCTCTGAAGTTGATGCATCACTATTGTCAACATTTTCAATTTTCTCAAGATCTTCAGGTGGTTCAATACTACAAGAAGAAGAAATCATTTATGTCTGAATTCAAAGTGCCTATTCCTTTCTCAGGCAAGGACTCAAGATGTTCTCTACACTGCTTACAAAGTCTGTGATGTAGTGTTAAGTGCAGATCGGGAAACTTATTTACAAGTTCCTGTGGTACAATTCTCACTCTTCTTTCGACACTGACCTTTGTGACGCAGCAAAGGATCAGCACACTTCTGTTTCAGTTTTAAATGTTCCATGTTTGTACTCTGAAATCACAAAAGCACAAAGAAAATCCTGAAAAGAAAACAATGAACAATTAATGAATTATTAAATAAATTTTTATACATGTATTTAGTAAAAATAAATTAACTTTAACTTCAAGTCAGGAGTCAACTCTGTAAAGTTGACAGTACTTATATACTAGTTGGGCCTTTGGATCAGCGCTACTCCAGTAGATTTGGGGCTGTCGAGGGGTTTAACCCTGGTTGTCTTTTAAAAGACTTCTTTTGGCACAGGTCACAAAAAGGTTTTTGAACTAATAATGTTAAGTTGAACTAAGTCTTCACTGACACTATATCAGAACAGAACTTTTAAATAAATGAACTGACAAAAAAAATCTAAAATTGAAGAATGATGCCAACTTCATTTATTTTTTATACATTGAACTAGTTATCAGCCACTTACAGCTTCTTGGGATTTTGTTGTACATGACTCAAGGTATTAATGTAAAAAAAATTGAATTTTTTAGAAGGTATTTTTTTTTTTATTCAAGGTCAAAGGTCAACTTTTGAAGGGATTTTTTTATTTTTCACAGTAGAGATATTTAACAAGAGACAATAAACAAGGGGCTACTAAAGAGCTTTAAAATGAGACCAAAATCAATGCTCTAGCTTTAATAGTTTTTTAGTTACACCGTTTTGAAAATAGTCATTTAACGCAAAAAAGGTCAAAATGTCACAACTTTGTGACCTTGTATCTCAGTAACCAAAGGTCAGTCAGCTCTAATAATTTGGGAATTTAAGTTTGGCATGTATATCTGCTATTGTGCCAAGTATGAGCAAAATTGAAAGGGGTGAGTGCAAAAAGTGCCATTTTGTGGCTGAGTTGACATGAAATGACCCTATATATTTTTTTAACTAATGAGTTAATATTAATATTTACAAGTTATTCCAAAAATCATCTAAGCTGTATGACTCAGTTTTTTTTGTAGATCCAATCTACAAGTCTGTTTTTTAATTTTCTTGTGTCCTCCAGTTCTTCCATCAGACTCTAATAAGAAAGTCACTTGTATCTAAATTGTCCAAACCTGAAAACATTTTGAATATTTTTATCATAAGTTCGTAACTCCTCAAACCTATCTGGAAAAAATCTAAAAATTACACTAGACTGAATGCCAGTACTGAACTTAGCACAAGAGACAAATTGTGCTGAGGTTTCAAAAAGCATTTTTGCCCCAAAATGGAAAATATATTGTCTAAAGACTTGCCTAGTTCCTAGGTAGAAAAAAAAATTAAAGCAAGCTTTTTTTGGCTTTGGCATTCAAATGGCAGTAATTTACACAGGTGCCTGGTTTTTTTTTAATAAAACTCAACCCAACTAGTTTTTTTTTTTTTTTTAGCAGCACAACCCCTGCATTTTATTTGGTCTCTTAAATACTTCAAGCCTGTTATGCTTACATAACATAGATATTAGGGTGGATCGATTTTACATTTTTTTCGATTTCCATATTCTAATAGAGACAAAAACTTGCGCATGCATGAGAAAATAGCCTCTGCAAAATCTTAGCTTAATAGGTAATCATCTTCTGCCCCCGGCAGAGCGATGAAAATCATATTTTAGTAGTCAAAAATGTATTTTTAAACCCTAGCCTAGAGTCATAAAATTTTGCGCGTGTGTTATTTCATGCCTAAGCAACGATATAAATGCTATGGGAAATATATAAATGCATTATTTAAGACAAATGTCGGGGGGCAGAAGATGATTACCTATTAAGCTAAGATTTTGCAGAGGCTATTTTCTCATGCATGCGCAAGTTTTTGTCTCTATTAGAATATGGAAATCGAAAAAAATGTAAAATCGATCCACCCTAATAGATATGCGCTTGATATTTATAAATCATCATAAAGCAAACCAGTTCTTAACTACAGAGTTGTGCATCTGTTGACCTTCTTTTCCACTTGGCTTTGTATGCAGCAAATTACACAACAGATTAGGAGGAGAAAAGGCAAAAAAAATTGCTTAAGTGTCATCAAATCCTCAAACAAAATGAGGATAAAGATTGGTGAAACAAAGAAATTCTTGCTGTTAGTTGTGGTAAAGTTGTCATGCACAAATATGATGGTCTAAACCAGTGCTTAATTTGTAAATGAAAAAAAAGTGGAATGCAGGTGAAACCCTCACAGTTAGAGGGTCTGGGGGAGCATTGTAAGCTCCCCCTAGCATGGTCCTGGGCAGTGCCCCAGAAACCAACACATTTTAAACGCTTTTTCTGCGAAAACTGTGCAATATGCAAATGAAAGTTCTTCAAATACAGTATTATTTAAAGAAAAAGTTAGTGATTGCAACATCTAAGTGAAATGTTATTTCATCTAAGTGAAACAAAATATTATATGTATGAGAAACAAAATAAAATTGCTTTACTTAAATGCTATTGCTATATATATAGGAAGTTGATAGAATAATCACATTAATTTCCACACACACTCCAAACTACTTTCTGCTTGATACCTTGACCGACTAGTTTTTGCTTTCTACTGTCTGTATTTTGTTGGATTTTAAATTATGAGATTACGTTGCTGACCTTTTTATTAAAATAAAAAAAAATTTTAATTAGGTTTTAAAATAAAAGTACTGGAACTAAACTATGTTGAGCAATAATGCGGAGAATGGATTGCGATTTATTTTCATTTTCAAAAAGATTTTTCATTTGTAATTTTGTCAAATGCATACCATTTTATGTGGAATAGTTTGAAAAATGAATAGCTTATGCTACTGGTAGTTGCAAATTGATGGGTAATTTTTTTCTTATGGAGTATATTTGCTGCTACCCACTTTTATTTCATGAATGAATAGCTACACCTAGATTTACAATATACTTTTGGCAAATGTAAGAACCTACTCAACCTAGTATAAAGAAGTTTTATTTCGTGAATAAATACACTTTGATTTACAATATACTACTGGCAGATCATGGGTGGAGATTGTAGACACCAATTGACTAGAGAAGTACTCTGGGGTGGATATTAGGCAGGAGTCAGGGAGTGCTGGAATTCCCATTTCTCCCGTCATTGTCCTTAGCTGATCTTTTTCCATGTCTCATCTACCCTGTGAGCAGTCCAGCATGCTCTGAAACACATACTTCTCCCTCTGTTCCTTGCTACACATACATGCATCTTACATACTACACAACCTTTTCAAAATTTAGATTTAAAAAAAAAAAGTGTCATTGATGCTTGGAGACCTTGTTTTTAGCTGTCTTATGTGGAGGGGTCACTCTTAGCCACCTCCTTTCTACATAGTCTTTTTGCAGAAAAGATTTCATTTTTTGCTTTTATATTTCCATCACTTATCTGTTTCCTACAAGAAAATGACACGTTTTAGTAAATTGAAGTTAATTAATAACATTTGAATAATGTTGAATTGTATTCACTGTTGAAATTGGATCATAATTTTTGAATTGTAAGAAAAAAAACTTCTGGAAAAAATCTGGGATTTTAACTAAAAAAAAAACCAGCCTGGGTGGGTAAGTGGGTGTACCTACCCAGTTATCTACCCAGTCCAACTTGGCCCATGTTACTTACAAATTTGGCCCACATTACCTACCAAATCAGCCATTAATAGTATTTGTCAGAAATTAACCTAACCTTAGAGCTGAGTTACCCTAACCTAACAAATTTGCGTTTTTTGTTTATTTATGCATTCTTCAATCTAAATAATATAAATAATGGATTAGTAATTCTATTATTTCATATACTATGGCAGTGGTTCCCAACCTGGGGTCCGCGAAGGTAGTACTTGGGGTCTGTGCGCTTTCAATATTTCAAGAGGCTCCAATGGAAATCGTACATTTACCCACGATAAGGGCGCTCGGACTAAAATTTCAAGTTTACTTGCTCTTGGCTGGAATTATTAATACTTTTTTAATACGCTGTATTTCAATTGCATACTCACTTACATGTCCTTTATTTGATAGTGAAAAATGAGAAAATGAGTTAATTATTAGTTAATAAAAACAGTTTGTTTGGTAGATGGAATCTTTCAAAAACATGGGGTCTGTGGGAAAAAAATAAAAATAAAAGGGGTCCTTTGTGGTGAAAAGGTTGGGAACCACTGCACTATGGTTTTAAAGAATTATGATTAGTTAATAGGGGCATTCCAGGAGAGATCACCCAATGCATGTCACCACTCCAACTCGGATTTTTATGAAAATTGACATATGGGGTTCTTCTGGGTGCTGATTTCAAAATAAAAAAGTTTTGACCCATAGTTTTTGAGATATGGGTCCCCAAAATCTTGGGAGCCCACTTTATCACCTAGCTTTAATGGGCAATAACTCCCAAACATCTTACTGTAGACCTATAAAACTATACATTTTTAGAATAAGCATGAAGAGATCTATTAAATGATACCACATTCAAATGTGTAGAATAAAATTCCCCCCCCCCCCCCCCCCCCCCCCCCCCCCCCCCCCCAGGCAGTGAAATAAAAATAAAAATTTCATTTATTAAACTTCCATTAATTGTTAAAAGATACAAACAATAAAAAATATGGATATCAAGTTGCAAGATATTTTAAAATTTATTGAAAAATATGTACATTGTGAATTTTGACATTTTTACACCTGCAGACTAAAATAGAGAACTACAAATGATATATTCACATGGCTGAAAATAAAAAGCAAAAATACAAATTGAACATACATATTGGCACACCAAGCATTGGCATTGAAAAGCTTATAGGATGTTGGCAGTGTGTCATGATTCCAATGGAAAATATATACTAGATTAAAAAGTTTCAGTCGAGTTGTTTTTTTGTCCTTCAAATTCCGATCTAAAAATGACATTACTTATGGGATGACCTGATACTATTTTATATGTAATACACATTTTCCTTTTCATATATTGATAGAATAAGGTTGTAACTCATTTTTTGTATATATGAAAATTTAAAAAAATCTAATTTAAGGGGGCAGGACCCCTTCAAATGGAATAAAGTGTCGTAACTTTTTTTTTCTGTTAATTTTAGCCATTTTTTTCTACTTAAGCTAATTTGTTGTGTGCAATTACCTTTCGTAAACACTAAATCACTGTTCTGTGTGTTGTATGTCAATTAGGGACTGAGTTATGGTGGTTTGAATATTTACAGGTCCCCCCTCCCCACACACACACACCACACACACACACACAAAAAAGGGGGGAGCATAACTTTTCAACCATAACTCCAATTGAGCTGATATTTGAAATTTGGTACTTACTAGCATAGACCATTCTATAAGCCAAATTTAAGCAAAATCTATGTGTGTGTGGTTTTGACCACTGCATGATTTGTCATGGAATGACCCCACTATAATAATTCCATTGTATATTAGGGTGGAGTGAAAAAAAGCTTTTTTTGGAATTCAGTTTTGTAGGGGTATCCAAAAGTTTGTGATACCAATAAGAAATCTCTAAAATATTAGCTACCAACAACATCAACTTCACCGGCCCCAAGGAGGTTTTGACCTCCTTGCGGCCAGTGAATTTGATGTTGCAGGTAGTTAATATTTTACAGATTTCCTTTCAGGTCCCCCAAAAAATTAAGGAAAAATTCAAAGATTTAAGCGTATCTTCCATTGTGTTTATGCAAGGAAGATCACTTTTGTTTTATTTGATTTGTCTATTTATGTTCTTTAACTTTTCCCTTATACATTTCTCTCCTATTCCATAAATTTAATAAATTTGGTATTTCATGAAAATCTTAAAAAAAAATAGAATTTTTATCTCTTGTGGAGTTTCAACTTTAGTAGATGTTTTAGCACCATTTTAAGGTTTCTATTTATTTAGATTTTCACAAATTTAAATTATTTCATAATTATATTATTTAGGGTTTGTTATTTATAGGTACTATATTACATGATAATTTCTCTCTCAAATTATTTGATTGCTTTGATAAATTTTTATATTGAATCTGATTCGCTAAAAACACTTAGTCACTAATATAGTTTAATTCTATTCTGACGCACAAAGCAAAATTTAGGCATGGCTTCCATGGCCACAATTAAATCAGCAAAAATGAAGGCAAGGAATACTGAATAGCTGAATCCAATCTTTGGACTGACCACCAAAGAATCTCTCACTGATTTATTTGCCTTCATCTGAAGATATACTTCAGTGTTTCCTTTGTTAGACAGGAAAGAATTAAGTCAGAGAAGCTAATCCAAAAATTTATGATGATGATGATGATGATAGTCATTGCCCAAAAGTAAAGACTGTATGGGATCATGTTTCTATCAGGGATGGGGAGTCGGGAGTCGGAGCTTTTTTGAAGAGTCGGAGTCAGTAAAAACGACCGACTCCCGACTGATTCAATTTCTATATGCCAACAATTTACCAGAATACTACTCTGCCCTAAATAAATATCTTCCTGAACTAATTCTAGATTCACATTTCCACATTTGATTTATTGTTTTGGTAAATCTTAGCAAATGAATTTCATATTTCTATTTTCTATTTCAGGATACTAGGTACCATATAAAATTAGCAATATATTAATTATTAATTTAATTAGCCCCTATTAGTAATGAGTCGTGGGCCTAGTAGAAATCAGCAGTCTTCAATATTTTAAGCTAAATGAGGATGAAAGTATTTTTATTTGTCAAGTAGAAAAGGATGGTAAAGTGTAATGGAAAAATTAGTTAGTGCTTACACTGGGAAACATGCTAATGCTCCAACTCGAGCCTCAAACTTGAAACGCCATCTACGAAACAAACATCCCAATATTTATAAGGTTGTAGATCAGCATGATAAGGAAATCCAGAAACCTACTTCTAGTCAGGCCAGTACCTCTATTTCAAAAGCAAACAAGTCTCTGTTATAAAATTTTTCCACAGTGAGAGAATTACAATATCAATGACAAAGAAAAATTTAAAAAAATATCTTATAGATTTAGTTGTAAAATGGGGTTGCACTTACATTATTTTCCTCCCAGCTTTCCGTGGATTAAATGGAGAAATGGCGGCAAAACTAGGAGTGTCATTAGAGAGACATGATATTCGAAACATGATTTTAAAGGAAGCAGAAGCCAGAAAAACTTTATTGAAAACATGCTGCAAGGAAAATTCTTCTTTCTTAAGATGGATGCCTGCACGAGACAAAGAATTAATTATATGGTAATAAATGTTCAGTTCATTGATGATTGAAGGAAAACTAGTTATACGTACTCTGGCAGTGAAGGACACTGAAGCTCAACATTCAGCGAATACCTGACCAAGCTAATTGAAACCATCTTGACAGAATATGAAATCACTAAAGAGCAAATATTATCAGTTGTTACTGATAATGCTTCAAATATGACAAGTACAGTACAGAAACTTATGATGGTGAAGTAAAAGGAGATCTTTTTGAAGACAGACTTAGTGAAGAAGATACGGATGAAACTGCTGACAAACTTGACAGTGTTGACACTGTAGACAATGATTTTGCTGGATTCTCAAATATCCCCCATATGCGATGTGCAGTCCACACATTGCAACTGGCAATTCGTGATGGGTTAAAAGAAAGGAATGCTGCTAATGTAGTAGGTAGGTTACGCAACATAGTAGTGGCTGCAAGAACGCCTAAACTTGATGCAATATTAAAACGTCGATCCGGAAAAGGTGCAGTTATAGATCAAGCTACACATTGGGGGAGTACCTATGAAATGATTAAGTGCCTTCTTGAATTGAAGCCATACCTTATCGATATGGCAAACCCAGATGTAACAATGACTGATATCCAGTGGCAACAGGCAAGTCAACTTGAGGCATTACTTAAGTACCCATATGTGGTTACAAAGAAGTTTCAAGCAGCTGAATTGACACCTGGCACATTTTACAAGGAATGGAAAAATATTAATTATAAACTATCTCAAATTGGCGGCATTGTTGCAGATGGTATAAGAATGTCTGCAGCGTAGAGAAGAAAATTTACTGAATAATGACGTACTATTGGCTGCAGTTTATGTAGATCCTATGCACAGGGTACTTTTAACTGAAGAACAGATTGCTAGAGGAAAGTCAGCTCTGTGTGATGTAGCTGTGCGAATGAAAATGTTAAATGAAACAGATGCCGCAAGTAATTTGGAATTTGAAAGCTGCTCTAGTCCTGCCATTATGCAAAGCTCCTGCTCAAACTCTGAAGAAGAAATGGATTTTGAAAAATATCTCGATAATGAAGAAAAATCAAAAAAAGTTAAGCGATGCCGTTTGAGTCAAGATGATAAACCTATAAAAATAACCCCATTGACCAAATTCAGAGGACTTTAATGCAGCTTTAATAAAAATAGAGAAATTTGATCGTTCATTAAAACTTGATGTGATGAATGCCATACCAAAGTATCCTGAATTAGGGTCATTCTCTGTCAGATCAACCAGTGCCTAACACCCTCATCTCTCAGATTTTGCTGAAATTTGTTTTATAGGGAGTTTGTGGGCCCTGAATCCATTTCTGAAATTATAAGGTCAATCCGACCAACGGTTCAAGAGATATGACCTCGGGAAATTTGGTCACTTGCGAGGTCACTAACATTTGGCGACCCATAACTTGGGTAATAATGGTCACAATTATATAAAAGTATATATATTTAGAATCAGAAAATGACAAGGAATCCAAATATGCAAGTTTTAGAACTCTAGGTTGAAAAATAAAAAAGTTACACTGTAACCAAAATTTGAGGTCACGATTTGACCTCTGGGGTATCAAATGAGAATTTTTTTTTAAATGTAAAAAATGAAGGCATAGGCATTGGCTATTAGAATCAGCAAAAAAAAGTTTGTATGTTAGTATTTTTCATGTAACTAACATATAAGTGAACACCATATTCATAAGTTGTGCGTCAATTCTACCTATTTTTTCACACTTAAGCTCATAATTTGACCTATAGAAATTAAAATTACCTTTTTTTATAGATATAAAAACAAAGGCAAAAAATGTAAAATTGTATTTCACTGCTAATCTACACTGGCAATAATAGTTATAATAGTGAAAGGGGAAGACCTACTTAGAGGATTCATGTGCTAGCCTAATACAATTTTTGCATGCTCGATGCTCTCATCAATTTCTTTTTGTGGAAAAATGTATTGAATTCTGCTGCCTCCTCTTAGGGTAGGACAACTCATTACAGTTAATATATGATGTCCTGGCACTGCACATGAATCCTTGTTTGATGGATAATAATATGCACTTGATCCTGATGACCCAGAGGGATGTAGAAAGTTCACAGTGAAATCATCAAACTCTTCACAATATTCCTCCACAATTCCATACCAAACTTGCATGTCATAAATGCAGCCAACATACTCTCCTGGTTTGACACATTTTAGGTTACCAAGCATTGCAGGTTCATTAGTAAAATGACTTTTCCTTATTCTTTTCTTTTCTCCAATGCCACTTGAAATGGGATACACCATCAGTTCTTCCTTGTTTAGGGGAACAAATCTATGATATTTCTGAGTTCCAGGAATAGCCCTACTATCCTTGAATCGATGTTCCAACCGTTCTTCTGCATCTTTCAAATCAGCTGTAGTTACAAAGAAAAAATTTATCTTCTTGCTCAAGTTTTCTTCACAAAACTGAAACACGTGTTCTGGTATAAGAATTTGCCTCTCTGTAGTTCTCTGCAAACTGGCACGAGCAGTAGCTCTTTTCACTGTTCCTCCAATCCCATCACATGCATTTTTGCCATGGGATGTAGCAAAGAAGTGCCATTCACAAGACAGACCAAAATCCTCTTCATGGTAACAGAGATTTGTGAAGTTGTATCTGTTCTTATATTGGCCAGCACATCCATCTGAGAAATAGTGCACCTTCTTCAATTGTGGGCATCTGAATTTAACATATGTCATAAGCTTCAATATGAATGAGTAAACCATTATAGTGTTGTGTTTTAGTGATTCAGATAAGAAACAGACACTAAAATGGCTAAGTTCCTGGTCTGCAGATGATCTATAATAGATGACAAAAGGGTGAACTGTACACTGTGAATTGTCCCAGTGAAACCCTTGGGCAGCATCCTGGACAATGAAAGAATAATTCTCAGAGAAATCACCTACTATAACTACCTCACTGAGGTGGTAGTGTTTCTTTCAACTGCTTGAAGTACTGTGATTGTTGCTGAGCAACAAAGTGATGACGAACCATGCGGGATATTTTCATGCTTAGGGATGATAAGTATTCATGAAGTGGCTCCACCTTATCAACCATTGTACAATGGTCAACAGTCACCCATTGCTTGTAAGATATTTCATTTGGAGCTGATTTCACACTGTCAAGTAACTCAAGAAAATCCCGGACACCCTCTTCTCTTGGGCAATCATTGCAAAGTTGCATCATGCAAGTCTCTCTTTCTGTACTGCAGACACTGTAATCCATAAGATCCTTGTATGAAAGACCTCTTTCTCCCAATGCAGCCAGCTGCAATTTTGGATTTTGATGGTATGTGCAGACACAGACAGAATGAGTCCCACCACTACTGGCAAGCACACAATATGATGGCCGTAATTTTGCAAATGTGGAAAATCCTATTTTGGGATTCTTTTCATCATTTTTATATAGTTCAAACATCTCTCTTAAATTCCCGAGGACCAATCGTTTTTGCACCTTCATTGCACCTTCAGCACTGATAACTTTCACGCAATCCTTTTGGCCAGGACACATACGACTAACCTCTTCTGACTCATAGAATCTTCTAACTATATCTTTGTGTTCTTCAGATATCACTTTTCCTTTGCTCATTAGTGGAATCTTCGGAAGGATTCCATGTTCTGATTTAAGTGAACGGCTTCTTTTCACCATGTATGTTGTAGTTTGAAAGAAACTAGCTGTTTTTTCAATTGTGTATGGTGAGAGTGTCAATATTTGTAGTTTGTGATGGTGACATTTGCTCTCCAGGAATGACTGTTTCAATTCATTCATTAATTTGTCTAGATGTTTTTCAGATTTAGTTTCAGGTTTTGAAGTATCACTTACCTCCTCGGTAATTTGAACACCATAACTGAGTTCTAGCCTCTCCTTCAGGTGTTTCTGAGCAGATGATAGCTTACCACGAGCCTTGCGCTTTTTCTGGCTTAATGACAGCCCTTCTGAAAAGAACAGAAAAAAAGGTTTCACACACCTGAATATTAGTAATTAAATATTAATTATAGTACCTTAAATGCTATATAATTGGCTATATAGTAGATCAAACAGACCTTGTAGTAAAGTATAAGTTATTATATTAATTTATTACTTACTTTTTTTAACTGGTGTTTGGTCCAGAAATGCTAGAACTGGTTCAACTGAAGTTGAAGGATTTTCCTTTATCAAGCAATCACTGTCATTGTCCAGATCTTGAATTGAAGAGATGTTACTCAAGCCACTGATAGTAGATGATTCATTTGAATCCTGCTCAGACTCGTTGTTTTCAGTGGTACTAAGTATAGTGGGGTTTTTCATTATCAGTGTCCAGCAGTTCACACACAACAATGAGTCTTTTTTCACTCTTCCAGCACATTTTTCAACAAGTACATCAGTCACTTTTCTAAGATTGATTGTTATGCGTTTCTTGTGTTTTTGAATAGGGTCCTGGCAGTATTTCAAGTGCCAAACCATTGTATTTTGATCTGTAAAGATATAGGATTTACAATTAGGTAATATATATTTTTTAGAAAATATATAGCTATACACACTTAATATTTTAGGCCTTGATAGTCTCTGAGGCTCATTAAAACACCATACCCACCAGCCACCCACAGTGCTGGCTGGAACTGTACTAACCTGTAGACAAGGAATTTTGCAACTATCTGTGTTGATTCTGCACTTAGACAAGTAGCAACATGTTTCAACAGGTTTGTTTAGGCTACATGTGAGCTTAGTCTTCCCCTTTCACTATTATAACTATTATTGCCAGTGTAGATTAGCAGTGAAATACAATTTTTATTAAATTCTTGGAGCTTGAGGTCAAATTGATAGCTAAGATATAAAAATTCCTTGAAATGACAAGCAATTTATAAATATGGTGTTCACTTATAAGTTAGTTACATGAAAAGTACCAACATAAACAAACTTTTTATGATTGTTTCTATTAGTCAAGAACTCTGACTTTGTTTTTTATATCTATAAAAATGTAATTTTAATTTCTATAGGTCAAATTATGAGCTTAAGTGTGAAAAAATAGGTAGAATTGATGCACAACTTATGAATATGGTGTTCACTTATATGTTAGTTACATGAAAAATACTAACATAAACAAACTTTTTTTTGCTGATTCTAATAGCCAATGCCTATGCCTTCATTTTTTACATTTAAAAAAAAAATTCTCATTTGATACCCCAGAGGTCAAATCGTGACCTCAAATTTTGGTTACAGTGTAACTTTTTTATTTTTCAACCTAGAGTTCTAAAACTTGCATATTTGGATTCCTTGTCGTTTTCTGATTCTAAATATATATACTTTTATATAATTATGACAATTATTACCCAAGTTATGGCTCGCCAAATGTTAGTAACCTCGCGAGTGACCTCAAATTGCCCGAGGTCATATCTCTTGAACCGTTGGTCGGATTGACCTTATAATTTCAGAAATGGATTCAGGGCTCACAAACTCCCTATAAACCAAATTTCAGCAAAATATGAGATGAGGGTGTTAATTTCAATTTTTTTGGTTGATCTGACAGAGAATGACCCATTAGTGCAAGATGTAGCCAGAACTGTTACTGCATTGCCACCAACACAAGTCAGCGTTGAAAGATTATTTTCAGCTCTTCGGTTAATTAAATCCCACCTACGGGCTAAGTTGAAGGAAGACATAATTGATGCTATACTTTTCTTAAGAACAAATTCTCCTTAGAGAGTTAAATTATTAAGTGTGTTTTTTTAGCCTTTTTTTAATATTTAGCTTCAATATTAGCATAGCATATAATATATAATGGAAATAAAATATTCTTTACCAACTTTTTTTTATTTAGCTACGGTACCATATGCAACATTAAAATTTTAAAATTGTTAACCAAATGAGGTTATAAATATTTTATGAGATCAATTTCTTTTTCTGTTAATTTTTATTTTTGTGCAATACAACATTAAAATTGTATTAAATTACTAAACCGTATTATTATCGCACCTACTTATTACATTTATTTATACTTATATATTTGAAAGTCGGGAGTCGGAGTCAGTTTTTAAAAATACCGACTCGGGAGTCGGTTGTTTTTGGCCGACTCCCCATCCCTGGTTTCTATTCCAACTAGCCATCATAAGACCATAATGCAGCACATCCAAAGTTTATATGAAAAATATCAGTCTTTAAACAATTCAAAGGACAGAAAGACCAAGCATCCTATCAAGCATTGCTTCACAAATTTAAACTTGACTCACTGAAGATCTTCGATATAGCTTCTTGTAAAGGTCAAGACTTCCTGACATGTCATTGTGAGAGATGGGAAAGTTCCTGTTCTGGAAAGGGATTTCCTTAATGACCAACAAACATCTCCAAAAATAATGATTGGATCCATAGATTAAGTGGTCACAAAAAAGATGGAAAGGAAAAGGATACACAAAAGTACAAGGAATCTACAGCACAGATCTTGAAAGGAATGAAAGAATTTGATACTGCTGCAATTGTTTTGTCAAGTTCCAGCAAAATGGATAAAAACAGCGAGCTATTTAAACTCGCGACAAAGCCATTAATTAATCCCAGACCTTCACAAATGAGAATGTGGTTGCCAACAGTGGGTAGAGAATGCGATTGAAGA
This sequence comes from Bathynomus jamesi, assembly GCA_023014485.1. NCBI lineage: Eukaryota > Metazoa > Arthropoda > Malacostraca > Isopoda > Cirolanidae > Bathynomus > Bathynomus jamesi. The sequence continues at coordinate 133,986 of JAJOZX010002856.1, forward strand.
GGAATATCTGACCATGCTGGGGCAGCTCTTGCCTCTGCTGTTTTTAAAGATTTAAAATTAATTAATAGTGAAGATAGTGATAGATAGAGACAGACAGACAGATAGAAGCAAGTAAGGAAAAGGTCTCTCTGAAGATACCTCAACTTTCAGTTCAGTGATCATGTTAATGGGTCTCTACTTTGATGGAAGAAAAGATCAAACAAACATTATGATAATGAAATGTAGTATATCATTCTAGGATTATTATGGGAGAACATATTGTCCTTTTGAAAGAACCAGGCTCAACTTATTTAGGCCACATATCTCCAGAATTGAGCACAGCAAAAAGCATTTATAAAGGCATTTTGGAGTTCTTGGTATGCAAAAATATCCGTGCTAGAAATATTGTTGCCATTGTCTGTGATGGCACTGCAGTCAATACTTGAATAAAAGGAAACTTTTATTAAAAAATTTGGAGCAGAACTTTAAACCTTTTCACTGGTTTATTTCTCTCTCATTTTAAGTTACCATTGAGGCATTTGTTAGAACACCTCAATGGGCCCTCCAGTGGTCCACAAGACCACATCCTGCATTTCTACATGGGATGTGAAAATCCAATGGATAGCTTAAAAGTCATGTTAGAATACATTGTCAAAGTTTATGCTCCAATGTGGTTCATGATCAAGACAAAACCTTGGTGCTATGATGGACCTTCTCACCTGTGGCAGATGGTAGCTTATTCAAGATACCTAACAAAGGAGCTTAGGGATATTGTTGAAAAAGTTATCATTCATAGTGCCTACTTTGTGCATCAAGAGAACCTTCTTCTTGCAATGATTACTGATAACTGGCCAAACATTCGAAAATTGCCAATATAAAGGATTGAAGTAGCAAGATCTCAAGCTGAAAAAATGAAAAGCATTCTTAAGAGTTCAGCGTACTGAAGCTAAATTTCCATGCACTTGACTAAATTGATACCATATTATATTTTGGACAGGTAGTCCCATCAGGTTTGAGCCACCATTGACAAAACACTTAACCAAATAGGAGTTGACATCATTGGCTGAGAACACTAGCGAAGAAAAATTAAAACACTTTCCATTCCCTTGTCATACACAAGCCGTAGAAAGGCGTATCAAACTTGTAACAGAAGTGGCAAGAGCAGTTTATGGAAGTGAGAGGAGATAGGCTAAATTAAAACCAAAATTGTATCTTGAGCAATAATTAAATCATTTGAAACCAAGAGACTACAAAACTGAATAAGAAGCTTTCTAAATTATTGTGGTGGGTTGTTTAGGGTGGAACTGAAAGAGCAGTCACCTCCACATGATGAGTTCTGGGTAATTTAAGCAAAGATATGCATGGCTTGTATCTAGCTTAAATTAGTGGAGAGCTGCTCCAATAAACCAATATATTTAAAGCCATGTAGCTATTTTATGAGCTCCTTAAAGGAAACTGATCACTGAATGATGCTTAACATCATCCAATCAACAAAAGCAATAAAAACTCTTATTTTTTATTTATTTTTCATGAAATACCAAATTTATTAAATTTCTGTGAGAAATGGGGAAAAAAGTGTACAAGAGTAAAGTTAAAGAACATAAATAAACAAATCAAATGAAACAAAAATGATCTTCCAAGCACAATAGAAGATACTAGGGATGTACCAATATATTGGTATTGGTGATGGTGATATTGGTAGATTTTTAATGGTATTGGTATCAGTTGATTTTAAAAAATATTGGCTGATATTTCAAAAAGTATGATTTTTCCAAAATGATGAATAAAAGACTATTTAGAAGATGAAATTTCCAATATTTTATTTTTTATCACTTCACATAACTTATTTTTTCATCATAGCCTAGGTTCTAAGAAATGTAGCGCACAAGTTTTACCCAATTTTCTTTTCAAACAGCCAATCAAACGTGTGTAAATCCTTTGAGAAATAGATATAAAGCCTAGAAAACCAAAAAGTAGTCATAGCTCACAATATTAACCCAGATAACTGGTTAAAAGCACATTTACTAAGCCCAACATAGGCCTGCAGTCCAATTGTATAACAAACAAAACTATGTTAAACACAGACCGTGCATGGCACAAGGAACTCTTCTGGGAAAATTAAATCCACTATAGTCCGAATAAGTAATGATAAATGACAAATACCATAGTTTTTTTCCTTTTTCATGATTTTAGCCCGACGTGGGCAACGGGTCTCTCGCAAAGAGATCCCATAAATATAGCTTCCCTCACCAGCTATCTGCAAAGCAGACAGGATCCAGCTTTGGGACGTGGATCTAGGGTTTAAAGCAAACCTAGATCCCTACACTCAGAACCTCTATATAAGTAAAAGACTCGTTGCATTCACGTCGTGTTGAATAAATCAAAGAAAAAGGGGGTAACTATTGTATTTTTAGCCAAAAAAACCAAAACTTAAACCTAACCGGGACATTGAGCGTCCACTTTTCAAGGCACGAAACACGTCCGTTTAGTATACACAAACTCAGAATGGTTCCCTGAGAACAATATATGTTAAACACAGACTGTGCATGGCACAAGGAACTCTTCTGGGAAAATTAAATCCACTATAGTCCGAATAAGTAATGATAAATGACAAATACCATAGTTTTTTTCCTTTTTCATGATTTTAGCCCGACGTGGGCAACGGGTCTCTCGCAAAGAGATCCCATAAATATAGCTTCCCTCACCAGCTATCTGCAAAGCAGACAGGATCCAGCTTTGGGACGTGGATCTAGGGTTTAAAGCAAACCTAGATCCCTACACTCAGAACCTCTATATAAGTAAAAGACTCGTTGCATTCACGTCGTGTTGAATAAATCAAAGAAAAAGGGGGTAACTATTGTATTTTTAGCCAAAAAAACCAAAACTTAAACCTCAACCGGGACATTGAGCGTCCACTTTTCAAGGCACGAAACACGTCGTTTAGTATACACAAACTCAGAATGGTTCCCTGAGAACAATATATGTTAAACACAGACTGTGCATGGCACAAGGAACTCTTCTGGGAAAATTAAATCCACTATAGTCCGAATAAGTAATGATAAATGACAAATACCATAGTTTTTTCCTTTTTCATGATTTTAGCCCGACGTGGGCAACGGGTCTCTCGCAAAGAGATCCCATAAATATAGCTTCCCTCACCAGCTATCTGCAAAGCAGACAGGATCCAGCTTTGGGACGTGGATCTAGGGTTTAAAGCAAACCTAGATCCCTACACTCAGAACCTCTATATAAGTAAAAGACTCGTTGCATTCACGTCGTGTTGAATAAATCAAAGAAAAAGGGGTAACTATTGTATTTTTAGCCAAAAAAACCAAAACTTAAACCTCAACCGGGACATTGAGCGTCCACTTTTCAAGGCACGAAACACGTCCGTTTAGTATACACAAACTCAGAATGGTTCCCTGAGAACAATATATGTTAAACACAGACCGTGCATGGCACAAGGAACTCTTCTGGGAAAATTAAATCCACTATAGTCCGAATAAGTAATGATAAATGACAAATACCATAGTTTTTTCCTTTTTCATGATTTTAGCCCGACGTGGGCAACGGGTCTCTCGCAAAGAGATCCCATAAATATAGCTTCCCTCACCAGCTATCTGCAAAGCAGACAGGATCCAGCTTTGGGACGTGGATCTAGGGTTTAAAGCAAACCTAGATCCCTACACTCAGAACCTCTATATAAGTAAAAGACTCGTTGCATTCACGTCGTGTTGAATAAATCAAAGAAAAAGGGGGTAACTATTGTATTTTTAGCCAAAAAAACCAAAACTTAAACCTCAACCGGGACATTGAGCGTCCACTTTTCAAGGCACGAAACACGTCCGTTTAGTATACACAAACTCAGAATGGTTCCCTGAGAACAATACAGGGTGAGTCAAAAGTAGCGCCCGATTTCTGTCAGTTGATTGTTTGTTTGCCATTTGTATTACAGTGTACAAGAAGGTAGAAATAAATGAATGACATGTTTATCTAACCATTTATTCGGGGGAAAATTATTACGGAACTGTACCAAGGTGTTTTACTTGCAATTTTCAAAGTGCCCTCCCTCGTGATCGATGCACAATTGCAGACGAGCAGGCACAGAGTGGCACACATGCCTGCAGAGTTCGATATCAATTTCCTCAAACTTTGCAGTGATTTGAGCCTTCAATTCTGAATGGTACGAGGCTTTTCATGATAAACAAGGTCTTTCATGAGCCCCCAAAGAAAGAGAATATCTGGAGGTGTAAGGTCTGGGAAGCATGCCGGCCACTCGATCGGACCGCGGCGGCGACGATCCACTTTCCGGGGAAAGTTTTCATCAAGCCACTGAGAACATGATGTCCATAATGAGGTGGAGCTCCATCCTTGCTGGAAATAAGTCCTGATCTTGTACCCTGGCCCAAAAGAAGGTTGCAGCATATCAGGTAAATTTCTGCAGTGACAGATCCCTCAAAGAAAAAAGGGTCCAATTATCCCTAATGGAGATATGGCTGCCCAAACTGTCACGCCAGGTTAAATTTACCTCCTTCTCAACTGTCACTCTTGGGTTCTCCGCAGCCAGTAGACACAATTGTGTCTGTTAATTGTGCCATAAGCTTAAACATGCCTCATCGACCCCCAGATGTGTCTAGCATTGTGTCCCTTCGTTCAAGTTTAGCTAAGAAACTCTTCGCAAAATTGAAGATGGCGGTCGTCATCTCCCATCATGAAGGGCATGCAGTAAGTGGAATGTAAGGTTTCCATTTTTCTGGTGAAGGATACGGATAACACTTGATTGGCTCACTTCCAACTCTGCAGATAAATGGCGAGTTGACTTTTGCGGACTTTGTTCCAGTCTCCTGATGGCTTCTTCAGCCTTAAGCTACATTCGTGCAATTTTCGGACGACCGGACTTCTTTGCAGTGGCTACCGACCCTGTTGCTTCAAATTTCTCGACAATCAATCGTTGTTTCTTCCCGGGGTGGGTTAATATCGAATTCCTGTGCCAAACGGCGTCGTGCCGCCATCGTTGTGTTGTTCATTACATTTGTAGTAATGTTTCACGGACACAATGCGTTGATTCATTGAAAGGTAATTCATGGTTCCAATTTGGTGCAAATTCAATAACTTTCCAAACTCTCAGCAATAACCTGCAAAAACAATAACAAAAAAAATAAACTAAAGAAAATTAATAATCTGCAAGACATATTATAACAACATGATTCCCAGAAAGAATCTGACAGCCGAAAAAAACAGAAATCGGGCGCTACTTTTGACTCACCCTGTATATGTTAAAACACAGACGTGCATGGCACAAGGAACTCTTCTGGAAAATTAAATCCACTATAGTCCGAATAAGTAATGATAAATGACAAATTACCATAGTTTTTTCTTTTTTCATGATTTTAGCCCGACGTGGGCAACGGGTCTCTCGCAAAGAGATCCCATAAATATAGCTTTCCTCACCAGCTATCTGCAAAGCAGACAGGATCCAGCTTTGGGACGTGGATCTAGGGTTTAAAGCAAACCTAGATCCCTACACTCAGAACTCTATATAAGTAAAAGACTCGTTGCATTCACGTCGTGTTGAATAAATCAAAGAAAAAGGGGGTAACTATTGTATTTTTAGCCAAAAAAAACCAAAACTTAAACCTCAACCGGGACATTGAGCGTCCACTTTTCAAGGCACGAAACACGTGCAGATAGCTGGTGAGGGAAGCTATATTTATGGGATATCTCTGCGAGAGACCCGTTGCCCACGTCGGGCTAAAATCATGAAAAAGGAAAAAAACTATGGTATTTGTCATTTATCATTACTTATTCGGACTATAGTGGATTTAATTTTCCCAGAAGAGTTCCTTGTGCCATGCACGGTCTGTGTTTAACATATATTGTTCTCAGGGAACCATTCTGAGTTTGTGTATACTAAACGGACGTGTTTCGTGCCTTGAAAAGTGGACGCTCAATGTCCCGGTTGAGGTTTAAGTTTTGGTTTTTTTTTGGCTAAAAATACAATAGTTACCCCCTTTTTCTTTGATTTATTCAACACGACGTGAATGCAATGAGTCTTTTACTTATATAGAGGTTCTGAGTGTAGGGATCTAGGTTTGCTTTAAACCCTAGATCCACGTCCCAAAGCTGGATCCTGTCTGCTTTGCAGATAGCTGGTGAGGGAAGCTATATTTATGGGATCTCTTTGCGAGAGACCCGTTGCCCACGTCGGGCTAAAATCATGAAAAAGGAAAAAAACTATGGTATTTGTCATTTATCATTACTTATTCGGACTATAGTAGATTTAATTTTCCCAGAAGAGTTCCTTGTGCCATGCACGGTCTGTGTTTAACATATATTGTTCTCAGGGAACCATTCTGAGTTTGTGTATACTAAACGGACGTGTTTCGTGCCTTGAAAAGTGGACGCTCAATGTCCCGGTTGAGGTTTAAGTTTTGGTTTTTTTGGCTAAAAATACAATAGTTACCCCCTTTTTCTTTGATTTATTCAACACGACGTGAATGCAACGAGTCTTTTACTTATATAGAGGTTCTGAGTGTAGGGATCTAGGTTTGCTTTAAACCCTAGATCCACGTCCCAAAGCTGGATCCTGTCTGCTTTGCAGATAGCTGGTGAGGGAAGCTATATTTATGGGATCTCTTTGCGAGAGACCCGTTGCCCACGTCGGGCTAAAATCATGAAAAAGGAAAAAAACTATGGTATTTGTCATTTATCATTACTTATTCGGACTATAGTGGATTTAATTTTCCCAGAAGAGTTCCTTGTGCCATGCACGGTCTGTGTTTAACATATATTGTTCTCAGGGAACCATTCTGAGTTTGTGTATACTAAACGGACGTGTTTCGTGCCTTGAAAAGTGGACGCTCAATGTCCCAGTTGAGGTTTAAGTTTTGGTTTTTTTGGCTAAAAATACAATAGTTACCCCCTTTTTCTTTGATTTATTCAACACGACGTGAATGCAACGAGTCTTTTACTTATATAGAGGTTCTGAGTGTAGGGATCTACGTTTGCTTTAAACCCTAGATCCACGTCCCAAAGCTGGATCCTGTCTGCTTTGCAGATAGCTGGTGAGGGAAGCTATATTTATGGGATCTCTTTGCGAGAGACCCATTGCCCACGTCGGGCTAAAATCATGAAAAAGGAAAAAAACTATGGTATTTGTCATTTATCATTACTTATTCGGACTATAGTGGATTTAATTTTCCCAGAAGAGTTCCTTGTGCCATGCACGGTCTGTGTTTAACATATATTGTTCTCAGGGAACCATTCTGAGTTTGTGTAAACAAAACTATGATATCTAATGCAGTGTTGTCATCTTTAATGAAAAGGATTATTGATTTGTTGCCAAATTTTCAACACTGAAAATAAATTATGAATGTTGCAAAAATGACAGACTAATAAACCCTAGCTGGATATTGGTATCGGTTATCGGCCGATACTATTTTTAATTATCAGTATTGGTTATTGGCTAAAAAGTGATATTGGTGCATCCCTGGAAGATACGCTTAAATCTTTTAATTTTTTCCTTAATTTTGGGAGGGACCTGAAAGACAAAATCTTTGACCTCCTTGGGGCTGGTGAAGTTGTTGTTGCAGGTAGCTAATATTTTACAGATTTCTTATTGGTACCACGGACTAACTTTTGGATACCCCTACAAAACTGAATTCTGAAAGTGTGTTTTTTACCATCATATTGTAATGAGAGAAATCATATTTTCAGTCTACTGTAAATATGGTATGTATTTATGCTTATGACATAAGATATTAAAATTAATATGAAAATGTGAACATATTGGTCATTGTTTCTGCAATATTTTCCCTTCTTCCTTAGGCTATTTTTCTTCTCTTATAATGTATGCAAGTCTACATTTTTATTTATTTAGTCATATGGTTTTCTTTAATAATAATAAATAGGTATTGTAGCTGTGTGAGTTCTGAATGATTCATAAATAGAATTGTATGGTACATATTTGGTATGGCAACAATATTTTAAATTTGACTACCCAAAACAAAGTTCAAAATCTTGTCTTCATTTACCATAGTCCTATTGCAGGGAAGTTGTTAGAAAAACAAAAGGTAAGGCTTTGGTAATTAACCACTTATTTTGCCCATTTTGCAGATGTTATTTAGTAGACTAGGCATAGCATAGAGATTTTTCCATCCCTAGAGAGAGTTAAAACAAAAGTCAGTGATTTCAAAGTGTTAGGGTGCATAAATCAAACTTACACAGAAATGGTTAGCTTTGCCAAAGCCCCATTTGCACAGTATATTTGGTACATTCAAATAACATGAAGCCACTTGGCCCTATCAAGGTTACCCAAGTCAAAAAAGATCTAAATATATTTTATAATAAAATTTTGTGAAATGCCAATTTCAAGTCTGCTAATTATATTAACTTAAAATTATTTACAGGGCTACCAAAGTAGCCTCCACAACTTAAGTGGGCATTCTAATCTAGGTCCAGGCCTAATTGCTGGGGAAAATTACTTGAATATAGATCCCATTATGGTGTAGCAGTTCAAGATGTTCTTGCTTTCCTTTTCTTTCTGGTAGCTATAGGCTTAACTTAAACTGCCTAAAGGCTAGACTGCATAATCTGTCTGAGTTTTCCAACATATCACCTGATGTGTTCCATAAAATGTATTAGTTGAGAGGTTTCAATTGAAATTTTGTTCAATGCATAAGGCAAAAATTTCCACTAGTCCATGAAAATTAGTACATTGATCAACTACATTTCAGGCAACTGTTATGAAACTAAGGTATATGTTTCACAGAGACCCATTTTTTGATAGCTAGTCAAAATTCGTTAGAAGCCTCCAGATTGACTAAAAAGGTGATTATATTTTGCTCTCTGCCAGTGATACTAACTTTGATTTTGGCTCTCTTCCTGAAGATCATCATCAGGAAAGATAGGAAGATCATTTGTAATCACCTAGTATATTACTGCAAAATAGTGTTTAGACCATACTATATACAAAGCTGGGCACAAACTGTTAATCCATTAATGTTAATTAACGAAGTTAACTTTTTCGTTAATGATTTAACTTTTAAGTTAACTTTGAAAATCATTATCAGACTAATTAACTTCCGTTAACTCAAGTCTGTTAACCCAAAAAATTCATAAATAAACGTTTAAAAGTTTCTATTATTTTCAGTGCTGAGCAGGTGCGCAATTAATCCGCCACTGTTAATAGTGATGAACAAATTTCCATTTCCGCAGTGCAAAATCAGGTGATATATTTGTTTCCGTTGCCACAATTTGTCTCTTACCAAATATGGTAGTTATTTATGGCATTGGTTTGAGCAAAACATGGTTGACTGTAAAATCAGGTGGAAAGATTTACCATTTGAGTTGAATGTTTCAACTTTCAAGAAATATCACGAGCATTTTAAGGCACTTTCAATAATATATATGTAACAATTACAACAAATAACTATATTCGTTTCATTTGCAGTCTGTCTCTTGCGCAACATGTTTGTGCTAGTGAATATTTAAAAATAATTGTTGTCAAGTAAGTCATGTATATTTATAATATGTCTGTGAGTACCTTATTAGTAGTCTCCTTGATACATTTCAAGAACCATAAAACTGATCAGGTAAGATTTCAATTCTCATGTCACTTTGATGACATAAATTAAGTCAATTGATGTCTTACAATGGGAGCATTTTCACCTTAACCCTTTATGTCCTGGCAGTACTTCTAGGTACCACATCTTTAAAATCTCCATAATTATTTTTCTACCCAGTTGATCCTGCCGGTACTTTCAAGTCCCAATGTGAATTAGTTTCTTTATGAGATAATAGATGGCGTTGAGAAGCCATCCCCTCCAGTGCTGCAGTGGAGTGTTTGTTCTCTATGGGCAAGGACATCCTGAGGGCCAAGAGATCATCCCTGTCTGATGAAAACTTTGATATGCTAATTTTCATGAAGGGCAACATGCATCTCATGGACAAAATGGAGAATGAGAAGAAGAGGGAAAATTAAATTTTATATACCGTATATATTGTGTTTTTCATTTTTTTTATAATAAAAGTTAACGTTAATGGTTTATCGGTAACTTCCGTTACATGTTTAACGGTTAACGAAGTTAACTTTTTGGTTAATGGATTAGTGGTTAACGAAGTTAACTTTTTGGTTAATGGTGCCCACCACTGACTATATATATAAAAAAGGGGAGTAATTTAGGGTACTGTAAATTGTCATTTATCATTTAATGTTACCCAGTATCCTTAATCATTTTACTGTTAATTACTTATTTTATTATCTATTAAAAGACTAAGGCTAAGGTGAGTCTAGGGTCAGATTTGGACTGTATGATAGGAGTTTCTTTGGCCAAGTTTTCCACAAGGCCTGGCCTAAATTGTACACCTCAAATATGGGGTTTGGCTCAGGGTTTGCCTTCATTTATTAGTTTATGCTTAGTTCAGTCTAACTGTATTTGTCCTGCACATGTTTAGACCAGGTTTACACACCCCATTTTTTAATTGAACAAAACATATTACTTACCACTTAACATGATCTTTGACTTACTACTTGCCACTGATATAGCCTTGGACTATTATTACACTGTCTGTAGGCTTAATTACTCACTTCATTTAATGCTCAGAATTAGCACTACTGTTGGTCATGTTAACAATTTCACAACTTTATAGTGGGGAATTTGTCTAAGGTTAATGTTATGCCCACCTCAAATTTCCCTTGCAATGCATGTGATTATATTGCGCAATGTGGATAGCACAATGAGTGCATTTGTAATTTCCACGCTCAAATGAGCTCTACTAACCACATGTGCAAGCACAGTGTGTACATGGTTTTAGGGTCAAAAGTCTATACAAAACATCAGTACAGAGTCCATGACTCCATATTCCTGGGATCTTGGGAGCATTGCTCCAGTAAATTTGACCATGAGAAAAAGTAAATTTGGGTTTGGGTTTTGTTCATCCGCTAGATGTTATGCAATTTTTTTGCGTACCGGTATACGTTCTTGTACAAACCAATTTTTTTAAATTACAAATTTAGTTATTTTAAGTTTAGTTGGTAATTCCATATTTAACAATTATTTTTATTTTTTGTTAAGCTTCAATGTTTTGATAATTAAAATTTTATTAAAACGTATATTTTTTTAATATAAAATTATCAGGATTGGACTATGTTCCATTGATCTTGGCCAGGTTTGATAAATTGGCCAGATAATTACTTACTTTTACTCACTTTTACCATACTATATTTACTAACTTTTACTTATTTTGTATTTTTTCAGGTAGTCAATAATCAATAATGGATCCTAATATTGATGAAGTTGGAGAGAAAAGTGAGGGTGTTAAAAGGGGTTACTTTTGTGGTCAATGCAAGAACAAATATTCAAAGAAGCAAAACTGGGAGGAACATTTTAATTCCAAAAAAAATATTTGTTATAATACAAGAGGTCCCAGAGTTTGGGCCCACAGCTTAGATATTGCAGTAAAGAAATACCAGGATGAAGTGCAGCAGAGAGATACGGCAAAGCAGTCATTTAGTTTGTTCACAAAATGTGCTAGTGCTAGACCTCAGAAAATTGAACCAACTTCATCAACTGCTAATCTAGAAAATGAAACTTTTTCACTAGATGTTTCACAGACTGAAGAAAGTGCTTCTCCTCCACCTAAGAAACAAAAGGTAAGTGAGGAATCTGCGCATCAGACTAACAAAACTGCTTTAGAGGAATTTGAAAATTCCCAAATCCAGAAGACATTGAATGCAATTTTGCGCCTAACAAAAGAAACTCACCAAGCTGTTGTGGTTAATAAAGAGAAGAGTCAAAATATGCCTTCAAGTTCAAGTGTTGCATCCAAAACTAATAAAGCAAAAAGCAACAAATTTGACATTTCCATAGCCCATTTAAGCAAGTGTAAATCAATACAAGAAATCCTGAACAATGATTTGATCAAATCTACATTCAAATTGGTGGAAAAGAAGGATCTAGGGCATGCTGATGATTCATTTTCAGTACCAAGTGATATAATGGAAAACATTGCAAATAGTGACACTAATATGCCTGATGTAGATATAGCTGTTGAGGATGATGATGATGATAATCAAGAAGATATTGATGATGCTTCTGATGATAAAATGTTTACATTATATTGCATAGCTTGCACAGACCCCAAAGCATGTGCTTCAGACAAACATTCTAACATAAAAGGTTACTTCAATGTTAAAGATTTAACCTATGTATGCAAACAAGGCGAAAATCAAGAGAGAGGGTTTAGAAATTTGAAAACCCACCTGAAGAGACATTTAATTAAACTTCAGCATCATCAAAGAGCTGCTGTTTATGAAGTGATGAAAATAACATCTCGGAACACTACTAAACGCATAGAAGACTTGTGGCAACATCTTATACTACATAATGAAAACAAACACTGCATGGGCTCTATATCCAGTACTTCTAGCTGTATTACATAGGTCAGGTTGTGAGGTTGGAAATTTGAATCATAGCACACATGCGTGCGAGACAATTTGTGAGCTATTAGATAATCAACTTAAAGAACAAACTGTAAAGTGGTTCTTAGAACAAACTTCAGTAACAATAACAGCTGACATTGGAACAATTTTGGGATTAAGCATGCTAGTTGTATTAGTTATGAGTGAAGAAGATAAGACTGTAAAACTTGCTGGGATAAATTTAGTACGCAGCAAATCAGGAGTTTATTTGGCCAATGAAATTTTTGATGTGTTGAAGTCTCCTAATCACTTGAAACTATCTGAAGAAGCAATTAAATCCAAGGTATCTGGAATGGTTGGAGATGGGGCTTTTTGTAAGGACAACGAGCCATTTAAAAACGAAATGAAAAAGTTGTTTGGAGAAAATTTCAAATTTCGATGGGACTTAATGCATCTTGTGAACAGAGCCCACGTTGATGCATTGAAGAAAATTTGTAAACTAAGTGAGCTTTTAGACTTTATTCAGAATCACACTTCAAATCTGAGATCAGGCCTTGACTATACCAATATGGTTCTTGACAATATCATTGGTTTTAAGAGACCAAAACTCAAATCTGATACTCGCATGGTTAATTACGAATTTGATCAATTTGACAGATTTGTGGAAAATTGTTTTTTTTGATCATCCACAAGAGAGAAATTAGTGCCAAGTTCTATGTATTGATTTCCTATGTAACAAAGATTATGTTGCAAGTAGCTCAAAAAACCACAGTTAGTGCAGAATTTGTAGAAAATATATTTTATAAAGGAGGAGGGAAAACTGTTATGTTAAGAGTGATGGAAACAATTTCCAAATTAGCTAATGGAGGAAATGCAAATGATGTAGTTTCTGAATTTAAGCACGATACCACAGGGCAGCAAAAGGAACTAACCGCTGAGGATTACATCCTAAATGAAGTTTACAAATACATCAAGAAAAGTTCTGATTACTACCAGGTTGCTGAAGTTGCTAGACCATCCAGAACCAGATCTGAAAGTAGTTTTACAAAAGACTCAGTGATAAATTGGCTGACAGAATATATAGAACAGCTGTGGAAAGGAATCACAGAGAGATTAAAGCATTTTGATAAAGATGGATCAACTTCCTGGAGTGAAGCACCAGCTGAAGGGACATTCTCCATTCTTGGTTACATTGTTGAACACAAAGGATCCATTAAGCCATCTCATTTGACTAAGCTGTGCAGAATTGTGAAGGAGGGTCCAGCTCCAGGCACTAGATCTGCTGTAATGATCACACAGAAAGCCATTGATCAGTGGCCAAGCATACATGGTGGTAAATTCACAACAAATGCCTACATGCAAGGTCTAACATCGTCCACTGTTGCTGCTGCAATGAATAAATAAACTTAAGGTGAGTTATAAACTGTACATTATTGTATTATTATGTTTAGCTAAAACAATTTGTAATTGGTATGTCGTCAATTCAAGAGTTTACTATCATTAACCTATCTAGTGGTGTAAGGGGAAAAAAAGTAAATTCAGAGCTGTGCTCCAGTAAATTTTTTCAAATATGGAGTCATGGTACAGACAATAGGTAATCTTAGTGGAACTGAAAAATAACACTTTAATCCAGGTAATTGTGCATGATATATGACGAATGCTATATGAAGTACAACTATAAAAATAAAAAAAATAAATATGCTCAAGTCTGAGGCAGGAACATGATATAGGTATTTTTTATAATAAATAAAGTTGCATTAACATGGTGAGAGTTGGCTTAGCATAAGACTATTTTCCTGCAATTAGTTATAAAGCAAGATGCAGTGTCTGAGAGAAGAACTTGTACAGTGTGACAGAGTTACTGGAACCTTAAGTTTTTGGGAATATTCCTGGGCTTAAAACTCTGACACTGCATGGAGGCACCATTCACAAATGGTGTATGAAGCACCACAGGTGTGGAATTTTGCCATATTAGTGGGGGTTGCTGGATCCCTGTGTGAAGGGATGTGTATGCCTTACTATTGTACTGTACAATTTAGGGTGTCAAATTTTTCAACTTTCAAATTCCAAATATGAGGGGTGCTAAAAAGTTGCAGCATGACTTAGGAATTCTAAAGATATTTTTGTTAATTTAATATAATTTAGTTTTGCTTGGTAAGAAGCTACATAAAAATAGTGACTTTTTTGTGGAATTATATATTAATAATTATATATGCTGTATATATAATGCACTGCTGTTTTTGCTTATTTCACAGGTTGAAACATATTCATCAGTGTGCTGAAGATTACTTGTCCATCAGTGCTACCATCCTAACCAGTGGGAATTGACCTACAATGGCTTCTGAAAGGACAAGACTGGGGACATTCACACATATGAGCAACTTAATTGGAACTGGTAGAGAGTTGTTGCCCTCTGAACTCCCAACTCTGCGAGACATTCTGAAATATGGGCTACTGCTAAGAGAACAAAGTGGTGAGGATGTGAGAAACTACCCAGCAGCCAGTCTTGCAAAGAACATTTACCCTAAAGTGCTTGAAAAGTGGGAATGAGCAAACGGTTCTTTTGTAGCCCCTGTTGTAAATTCATGAGTCACAATCTTAAACAAGATCCAAGAGAGCTGGGAGCAGGCCAAAAACATATCTCTTGGTAGAGGAAAGCTACACATCAAAGAGGCTTTCATTGCGAAACTTGACAAGCTTTTTGACATCCTCAGTTGCAAGTGTAAAATTGTTCTCTGCTCTGAATTTGTTCTCTGCTCTGAATTTGGTTGCCTTGCAGATGCTGGTTGCAAAAACGAAACTCTCATTAACTGTACATGCCCTAGTGAGATGAAGATCCCTGTGAAGGAACTTGCTTTCATTAAAGGTCAGAGAGACAAGTCTGGTTCTAATGGACCACATCAGATTGGCTTGCCAGATCAACCTGAGCACAACAGACAAGTCAAAAAGCAGAAGTGGCAAGAAGACGAAAGAAGAAGGCTTGCTGAATATAAGCAGACAAGTAAGCAGGATGTTTCAATGCCATCAAGTGAAATAATTTTCTCTGATGAAAATGAAGAACAAATAGCTGATGCTCAAGATGGAAAGGATGGAAGTTATGAAGTGACATTAGAAATACCAAGCACGTCTTCAACTTCCAATAAAAAGCCAGAGTACAACACATTAGAAATACCTAATGTTGCTATGCATAGCATCAGATATGGTGTTGGCCTGCGTGCCACAGCTGCCATCACCACTGCTGCCTTTATGGATGCTGGCTTGATCACTGAAGAAGACAAGAGACTTGTAGTTGATCACAATGAAGTCAAGAGGGCCCAAGAAAAAGTTATGAGATCCCTGGATCAGGAATTTGATGATCTTTGTAAGAAGGGTGAAATTGACTGCATCTTCTTTGACGGCCGTCAAGATACAACTAAAGTTATGCTGAAAGCAGACAATTCAGATCGTCAGTTCCCCAGCATCATCAAAGAAGAGCATTATTCTGTGTGCAGTGAGCCAGGTGGAAGATATCTCTACCACTTCACTCCTGAGAAAGGCTCAATGAGAAAAAAACCTGCTGAAGTTATTGCTGATAATCTTGTAGATATCATGAAGAAGGGCATTGATAAAAGCCTGCAGGCCATTGGAGGTGATTACAAATGTTAACACTGGCTGGGAGGGTGGTTCCATGCATTGGGTAGAGGTCAAGCTTTGCCGTAAGCTGATCTGGTTGGTTTGTGCCCTCCACACTAACGAGTTACCCCTGCGACACTTGATCACAGCACTGGATGGGAAGACCTTGTCTAACAACAAGTGGACAGGTAACATTGGCAAGATGCTAGACACTGCAACCAAACTTGAAATTGATCCTTCATTCACCAAACTCAATTGGAGAGCCTCTTACTTCACTGAGTGACAATGTCGTAAAGGATCTCTACTGATCAAGCGTACGGGTATAGGATCACACACGCCATAAGGACAGGAGAACTTCCCACAGATCTGGCCCTTCTTGAAATTGGTCCAGTGAGCCATTCAAGGTGGTTGACAACAGCAAACAGGCTTTGTTGCATATGGGTTTCAAAACATGGCCTTAAAGGCAAAACCCTCAACAACTTAAAACTGATAGTGGAATACATTGTTGGTGTGTACTACCCCTGTTGGTTCAACATCAAAGTAAAACACTCTTGGGTAGAAGGCCCACGCCACATCTTGTTTCAGCTGCAGCTAGTTAGGCTGCAAAAGAAGGCTGTAGTGGATACTGTTTTGCCAACCATCAAGCGCTCAGCATGGTATGCATTCAGCAAAATGATAATCCAGACACACTTGTGCTCAGATGATAGTGAGGAGAGGAGAGCTGGTGTCCAAAAGATTGTTGACATGAGGGGTGGAGATGATGACACACTTGGAGATCTTTCTGTATGTCCCAGGAAGACACCTTCCGTCAACCCCAGTGCTTCTTCCGTGTTGGAGCTGACAGACTGGTCTGATGGGGTATTTGAACCTCCTTTGACATGTAAACTGACTACAGCGGAAGTAAAGAAGTTCTTTGACAAGCCTATGCAAGTTCCACAGTGGCCCTGTCATGCTCAGTCAATAGAGATGTGTGTGAAACAAGTCACAGAGGCAGCAGGCAGGGTGTATACACATGAGAAACGTGAGGGCTATATCAGAGGCCAAGAAGCAAGTTGGCAGCTGATGTCCAAGAAAAAATAAAAGCAAGACGATGAAACTTGTTTAAATATTTTTTTTACTGATGTCATTATTTTCTAATGTTTTATGATTACAAGGATATGTTTTATGCAGAGAAACTAAAATTTTTATAGCATTACCTGACATTTTGAGAAGCTAAAATTAATAAATGTTGTTTTCCGAGAGCAATTTGTGCTTTTTAATCAAACGTAGATTTACCAAACTAAGTGTTGAGCAATCACAAAAATAATAGCAGATTTGATTTCTTCACATCCAAAAACATTTTTAAAACCCCTCAGTGAAGGAATTGGCAAAAATTAATTTTCACCTCCCAAATTGACACACCCTACTGTACATGTCACCCTTGTTTTCTGGGATTGTGTTCCAAAACAAGTTTGCATGAGGCAATTTCACATAAAAGAGCCATTTATTACATGTATTTAATAGGGCTGTGTTAACTTTAACACATTAACTTTAGGGCTATCTCTGACATTTTCAATATTAAAAATATAAATTCCTTGAAATTTTCTTTATTTGTATCTTTTTTGCTGTAGCTTTGTTAGTTTTTTCATAATGTTTGAAATGAGGAAGATAATTTGTAATCACCCAGTATATTACTGCAAAATAGTGTTTAGGACCATACTATATATACAAAAATTACAGTAATTTAGGGTGCTGTGAAATAAAGAGGGTAGATATTTAGAATGATTTACCATATGGTAAATAATAGCTCCTTAGTTTTAAGGAAAAAATTGGATGCTTTCATAAATGAGAGAGATGGTTTGTAAGTTCTGTGAGTGTATATGTATATTTTAGCTAAAGTTATGTAGGTCACTTTGGTATCTCTGTCAGTAGTTTAAGGTTAATTAGCAGACTTGAAATTAATATTTTGCAAAATTTGACTACTAAATATGGTTTTAGATCATTTATGATTGGATAACCTCTCTAGTCTTGAGTAACTTAATGTTTTCTAAATGTGAAGGTCAAGGTCACAAGTAGAGAGAGATCAAAGGTCAAATGGAGCACCCCCGTGTTATACTCTATAACTTTTGAACCATTTGGTATAAATTGCTAAAACTTCATACGTGTATCATTACAAGATTGTCACAAGCAAGTTTCAGGTCCCTTCATCAAAGGTCAAGGTCACAAATATAGGAAAGGACATTGATGGCATTCTGACATAGTTGTTTGAACTACCACTGATGGAACTTGTTTAGTCTGTTAAAAAGAGTAACTCTAATTCATTCATTACTTGGATTCTCGTAATTTTTTGAAATTTTTTCAAAACACCTTAACTAGAGTGCATAAAAGGCATTAATTCTCATTATGCTGAAAAAGTTAAGCATGGAAATATTACATTGATGGAAACTTGTCAGAAATGTGAATAGATTACTCTAATGACAGCGCAATGGAAGTTCAGAATTTGGAAAGTTAGGTAGCTAACTTTTTTTTTTCCTCAATATGAAACATTGAGGAGTTGGTACTGCACCTGTTATGTAAGCCATAAGGTTACTGTGGTGACGACTTGAAGTCTAATACAATTCTCCTTTTATTTATTAATTTTTTTTTTTTTCCAGTTATGTTCAGTATTCTTCAATTGCAGCAAAGCTGGTAAGAAAGGCTCTCAAGTCTGATATCAGGAAAGCAGCTATGAAAAGGGATGGTGTTCAAGTTAAGATTACACAATGGAAAGATGGCAAACCAGTGAAGAATTAATGTAACCCATACTGATCATTTTGCAGGTAGCCACTGGATATATTGTTTTACTAAAAGCTATAATAATAGTGCAACAGTAATAATTTTAAAGTAAGCCAGTAGTTGATCCATAATATTAGAGACCAATTTTTTTTTTAGTAATAATTAAGTCATTTTTAACTTTAAATAATACCAACCATGTTGTTGTAGGTATGAAATTGAAAACTATGTAATCCTAAAGCTGTTCCTAAAACTAGGAAAAATTATTTGTTAAACATCTTCCTGATTTGCGTTTAGCCTTCATTGAAAATGGATCACTGAATGATTCATAAAAGCTTCATACTAACTTGGTTCTCTCCCGTGCTTGGTTGGTTATTGGAGATTGAACTAGTACTTTGAAGGTCCCGGTTCGAATCCCATTACTGCTGCTGCAATTGGAGTTGGGCTGGCCACCTATTGTGATTGCTCAGACTCGATTGACTCTCGGGAATCCACCCACGCCCCTATTCCATGTGGGGAAATAATAGTTTTGGATGTTCGCATGTAGCTGAGCATTACTTAGGTAGCCAAAACTGATTTAGTGTAGATTTCGACCTAAATATGAATGTCTAATTGAACAGAGATGTAACTTTGAAGTACCTTATTTATTGACACTTTATTGTATCAATTTATGTAATTACTGTACAGTTTGCAGTTAACACGCATTATCTGAAAAGCCACTCTCCATTATTTATGGAGTAGGTACAATGTTTGAAGTTAGGACCAGACACGCAAAATTTACACAAACAGTATCGCCACTGCGAATGAGGTAGCTACCACCCTAATATTCGAGATCTTCCCTTACAAGGAAAGTTTGGGATACTACGTCTGATGGTATGTTGGGTAGGAAGAAGGTCCATTTACACGCCTCGCAAACTGCTCCAACTATTTTATTTCTGATTAATTCTTGTGCCACACTTATACAGTTACGCATTACATCCTTCTAGCTTTAAGTCTTTTTACACCTACGCAGTCGATATTATAGACCATTTTTTTATTCATCAAATTGAACAAAATTAGGTTTTTTTTTTCACCATCTAAAAGCTTCAAGAGAAAAACCTTAAATTACGGAAGTGGCTGGCGGTTCATCAAGCGTCAGGGATTCCACTCGGTCTTTCAGGATGGATCCTGAACGATTCTGTCGCCGGACCATGGAGCAGCATATCGAAACAATCCTCCGAAATATTGAGTACGACACTGACCTTTTCGAGTCTCCTCACCACCTACCCTTGCCCACTTGAAGCCGTCCGCCAAGCACAAGAGGCAACACCAACTATTGAGTGGTTTTGTTTAGACGTAGAATTAAATTGACTAGAAGATGCAACAATCAGTTTTTTGTACCTCTATTAGTTTCATCTGTGCAGGGGTGGGGGCGGGCAATCGTTGTTTACCACTGTTAAAACCAGGGCTGTGGAGTCGGTGATAAAATTTGCCGACTCCTACTCCAAAAATTTTAACATTCCGACTCCAGAAATCTGACTTGCATAATTCCGACTCCGATGGAATGTTAAGGCCAAATTGATTACGATTAGCTTTATTAGGCCAATGGAGATTATAAACAAGGCATTTCGTCACCATCAAATGACTCATCAGGTTACTTAGTGGCTATAACTATGCCTTAATGCCTTTTTTTCTCTATATTCAAAAATTACAATAAATCCCAAAATAACAAACTGATTGAAGCTTAAACAAAATAAGATTATTATTGGTTTAGCAAATTAATAAGATGTTTTTGTATTATTATAAACATCCATAACAAAATGTACTAACCTAAACTGAATTTGTTCTTATAAAAAGGATCGCTTCCATTAAATCTTCTTTCAGTGATGGTTATCAAAATTATCAAATTGAAATCTAAAAATCTGAAAGATTTAGGGTTGCTAGTACAAATTTTTAAATTTCCTTATTAATTATGTTAATTATAATCCTTACTAATTATAAGCAACTATATTTATATATTATTTATATATTATACAGGGTGTACATAAAGTCAGGATCTATTTTTGTGAAATAATATTTTTTTCTATTTTTCTTTTCAGAAGCCCTTAGAATGAATACAGAAGAGCGTGTGGCAATAGTAATTTGGCGAATCGTGGGAAAGAAATACAATGACATCAGAGAGAAGTTTAGAAGGAGATTTCATAAGCCGGGGCCAATAGACAAGACAATACGAAAATTGGTGAACAAATTTAAACGAACGGGATCTGTAAATGATGAAGCAAGATCAGGACGACCGTGTATGTCAGATCTTACCGTGAATGCAGTACGCGGAATTATCACTGAGGAGCCACGTACGTCCGTTCGTGCTGCATCACACAGACTCGGCCTCCCAACGTCATCTGTGCACAAAATTCTGAAAATTAATTTGCAGAAGAAAAGCTATCATTTGCAGGTTTTACATGATTTACATGAGGAAGATTTCCCTCGACGAAGTGCTGTGTGTGCTGATCTCGTAGAACAAATCTGGCGTGATAATTTAATGGACAACGTTCTCTTTAGTGATGAAGCCACTTTCCCATACGTGTGGAAAAGTAAATCGCTATAACTGTCGAATTTGGGCAGATGAAAGACCGAATGATTTCGTCCAAAATTGGGAAAGAGACTCACCTAAAGTTAATGTCTGGATGGGTTTAACAAAATCTAAGGTTTATGGTCCTTTTTTCTTTGCCCCCAAACGGGGCTTATTTATCTGGACATGTTGCAGCAATTCCTTGAACCTCAGCTGATTGGGGATAGGATTGTTAGTACCGTCGTCTATCAACATGATGGTGCTCCTTGTCACTATGCCAAAATTGTTCAGGATTATCTAAATGGACGTTTTCCAAATCGCTGGATCGGACGCGGAAGCAGCAGACCTTGGCCAGCGAGATCACCAGATTTAACCCCTTTAGATTTCTTCGCATGGGGCTTTATTTATCAAATCGCACGTCTATCAGACGAAGATTACGAGTCTTGAAAACTTACGTACACACATACGAACTGTTGCAGATAACATAACCCCGCAAATGCTCCAGAATGTGTTTAGAAATGCTGCGGAACGATTTGAGCTGTGCAGGGATACTGATGGGCGTCACGTCGAATCCTACTCTTAATTATTTAATAAATGTTACCACTTTATCATTTTATGATTGAATTCCATATAATTTCCAAGTGCTTCACAAAAATAGATCCTGACTTTATGTACACCCTGTATATTATTTATATTTATATATTTATATATTTATATATTATATATTAAAACACTAGGTTAAATCTATTTTATTCATAAAATTAAGCTAGGCCTAGCCCTAGGCTGCTATGGTTATAATTGAAGTATTTGCACCGACTCCATCCAACTATGCACTTCGACCAAAAAAAAAAAATTCGAAATTTTGCTCAGTTTGTGAACTGAGCCTGGCCGACCAAGCCCGACCTTTAAGGGGTTAAGGTTTGATTTGACAAGGTAATTTAGAAGGACTACTACTCAGTAGTGTCAGATTTTAGTTTTAATTACAAAAAAAAAATTTCGTATAAAAGAAACCTTGAAGTTATCATCAATTAAAAATACTCTAGTTGTGGTTATAAAATATCTACAATAATATTCTACAACCCCCAAATTACTTTGATTCTTCGCCACCCCTCCCCCAATACAGAAGTAAAAATATTCCTATTTGTCTGAATCAAGTTAATTGTAAATGTATTCTCATTAGTAAGTGTTAAAGAAATTAAAAAATAAAGCTGTGGTGTCGGTATAATCCATGTCAAGCGTTTCGTAGATATTTTATCGGAATGAGACACTTTTTCTCTTTGCTTTCCCATTCCTAAATTAGTTTAAGATCATTCTAAGACGAGCCTTAGACTAAAAATCTAGAATATTTCTAGTTTCGATTGGGTGTTCGTAATAATTTATGGAGTCATTCAATATATCACGACGGAAACACACACACACACACACAATTTCATATATAATGTCAATTTGTACTATAACATCTCATGAGCTACGTGGAAGGTTTAAAATTATTAAATTTGTATGGATGCATACACTTTAGTAAGGGTTTGTTAAAAGTTGACAGGCAACATCCGAAATGTCTATTTCCTCGCACAAGTGGTAGATCGGTGTGAACTCAGACCCTGAGTCCGAACATTAGAAGAGTAGGTGGTCTGCCCGACGAAATATAAGTCGGGGGTGGCAGTGGCAGTCAAAACTGGGACCCGTAAATAAAACATTCCGAGTCTAATTGCTAATGGCAGCCATTAATTAAAATTGCATTTTATTTACAGGAGGAATATTTATCAACAGAATGAGAAGGAAAAAAACTTTTGCTGTACAAAGTGTTTAAATTTATATTTTATAATTGTGTTTTAATTTACCTTTAATTAATGTCGGAAATTAGACATTTTTTCTTCAAAAGTGAATAAAACCAGTAGTTGAGGCAGTGAGAAAAACTTCTGAAATGAAAATCATTGTCCTGATTGATTAAGACCTTGCAGTTATAAGTTTTATGACAACTGTTGAGAACTCTTGGTCTAAACTAGTAAATGGCCATTTCGTTACATTTGTGAAAGTAAACTAGTTATTTAGTTGACGTTGTAAACTCCAGAATTCTCTTCATGCTTCAGTAAAAAAAATTTTAATGTTAGCAATTTATTGTAATTATACATGAAAAGTCCTTGGATATCTGGCTATGTCGTGGTCAATATAACCCCTTTTCCGTCGATCAGTGAAGTTAAGCGACATTGGGTCTGGATAGTGGTTGGATGGGAGACCTTCATCCGCGTCCACATTATGTAGCTGCTCGTGGTTCGGATCTCTCGTCATACAACTTCAGATGTTGCGAAGGAAGTTAAGCAACCCAATCAATCTGGATTTTAGTGGGCGCATGCTTCTTCGCACATACTGTATATATTAAGGAAAAACGCGATATTTTAAGTGACCCCTAAAATTAATTTTGTCACGTACTACTACCACCGGAATCCTTGAGTGTAATTTAACTGTCTTGTTTAATTTCCATGTGCCTGGTTTTCGTCATTTTATTCCAAATGTTTCCAGTGATGAAACTTCTATTAAGTCCATAATGCGTCACCCATTTTTCATCCTATTACGTATAAAGTTGCGTAAACAAGTACTTGGTTTTGAGTTAAGCGGTTAAACCGAGCAAGATCTAATTTAATCATGCATGCATCGAATTGCGATTATTCAGTTTTAATATTTGTTCTTATGCCTACAATTTATTCAAACTGATTATCTGAGAAGAAATAAAGTATTTGAGAAACTTTTATTTTCCACTTTGTATCCAGCCTATGTATTTGGGAATATGAATTTTTAATATTTTTCACTCGAAATTTACTATCCAAATTGCACTTAAATTTAGTTTACCAAATGTTTTTAGAAACTCCAAATATGATAGCGTTTTATAACTGTAAATATCTAGCAGTGGTTTAAAGTTAAAATCTTCCTAGTGTTTTATAACAACAGTCAAAGGTAAGTTTTGAAAATATAACTATAAACAACGTCAGTTCCTCAGTTGAAGTTAAGTGAAAAACTGATACGAAGAAAGACCTCCGTAGGTTCACACTTCCACAAATTCTCTCATCCTTTAATTGTGGGAAAAGTTATCAAGTGTAAGCCGTATTGCACATTAATATCGGTGTATTTACAAAGTGCAAGTTCGTCACACCCACCCACGAGCGGAGCAATGAAGGGAACATTTTCGTTTGGGGGTCACTGGGAAATGGATGCCACCCTGGGACGAACCGGAGCCTTTCCTCGGTTTTCTATTTTACTATGTTTATCCATTCATAGTGGGGCATGGTTAATTAAATCATTTTTAGGAGAAAGGTGGTGACATTTTCTAATTAAACAATTATTAACTAATTAAAAAATAAATACTTCTGAAAAGAGTAAGAAAGCTTTGTTGCACGAGATAAGACTGAAGAAAACATTTTGCTCAAACATTTAGTTTGCTTCAGTTTAAGAAATCAGGCATGGGCGGATTAGACAGTTTATACATGCAAAAAGGTGCCAAATTCAAATGATACATTACAAAATTTAAGGTGAAATAATTAAATTGAGGAAAATTAATCATTTTTCATAACTAAAAGAAAAAAAGATAATTAATTAATGATAGTGCTTAAATGTATTGTATTGAATGCAGTTTAAGCCGGTGGTCTTGTTCGCTTCATTTCCGCAATTGCAGAGCTGGGACTCGGCACATCCCATTAAACATAGTCTATTTCTATTCAGCTTTATGGATTTAAGACAATTTACATATTTTTTCATACTTATGGTCATATCTATATATCCGTTCTGCTTTCCTAATTTTGCCTGCTAAATATGATGATCTCTGGTTTTATGATCTTTTTCCTCTTTCGGTCTTTCCTAATCGTATGTGTAGTAGAACCTCTCAAAAGCCATTACTTCGTTTGAATCATACAGTATACACACATATTGAGGAATTATATAAGTCTCTATATCCATTATAGAGGAAAAATATAAATATCAAACGTTGAGACTTTATTAACATTAAAAGTTAGTTATGTGAATATAAATAAGAAATTAACTTCATACGAGTTAGTTACATTGTGTAAGTTAACAATACCAATATATTTAACTTCACAGACAACCAGAATGTACTGTTTATCACATGTTTAAGTAATTCAAATTTCGTGCATAAAACATTTAATATTACTGGTAAATAAATTACTCAGGGCTGCTGCGACGGTGTCGAGGACGTTAAAAAGTTTAGCCAAACGGAAAAGATTCGGTGCATCCACTGACAGATGAGGTATAGATCTTGGTCGAGGTAGACATTTACCAAGCTCTTCACAGCCAGGAGGGGCCTAATTTTGTGTGTGTGTTTATTTATTTATTTATTTTATTTACTTATTTTTGTAAGAGTAGTCACATATATTAAAAAAAGAGGCAACTTGTATAAGATCATCTTTTAATCTTAGATGCCAGTCCGTCCATCTTTACAAACAATAACGACAGTTTTCATTAACTACGCTGATGATTAGGTTCTCCGCATAGAATAGTTCTCAGTCACTAGGGGAGGACCACGCAATACTGGTTGCAGCAATCTGACAATCCAGTCCAATATACATAAAGTAAAAGATCCTTTACTCCCATATTCTATAGACTGAATCGATACATTCCTAGTTAAGAGAAAATAATTGTCCATTCCCATGGACAATAGCTCCTAATCAGAGAAAAATCCTACTCCAGCTCGACTGCGCTGGCAGTCCCGCTAAACCAGTGTTTCTCAGCCCGATTTACACGATGGCCCCCTGTTTCAGGGTCTTAGGTCGGCGCGACCTCTTATCCCTTTATGCCGGGTGGGTTTTTTCCGTTTGTTTTTGCGCACAAATCGTTACTGCAGGGGTAAATTGTGACCCGTCGTTTGATAAACTGCGCTAGACCATCTTTTCAAAAAAATGTTGGTTGATGGAAGAGATTGTTTTCTGTGATACGAAAGTATATTAAGTTTAAAACACTTTTTAAACTACTGTACTTTGTCACTGTGTGTCCTTCAGTGAACATGGTTATGAAAGTAAATAAAAATTAAAATTTCCATCATTAAATAACCTGTAAACCCCCAAACATTCTATTAAAGATAAATGAAATTTCAGTCGTTCACAAAGAGTAGAGGCGCTATTAATATGGTAAGGTAAATGAGATTCCTAATGTCATTGCGACACGAGCAGGGCCGGATTAAGACCTTTAGAGGCCCTAAGCACTTAAAAGATTTTGGTGCCCCATATATATGTAATTCAAAAATAAACCATAAAAAAAATTTTATTTTTTGAAATGAAACAAAACTTACAGTAAGATGGAAAATAATGTTTATTTTTGTATACTTCCACTTCATTTATATTTGAAAAGTTTTCTCCTACTTTTTTAATTGCAAAGTCTTTGATCAGATCATCAAAACTAATCTTACGTAACACATCTGCTTCTATACTTAGTAGAGATAAGGCATCCAGCCTGCCTTGTTGCATAGTTGTTCTGTTGGTATTTTTAATATACTTCAACTGAGAAAATGAACGCTCAGCTGAGCAATTTGTGACCATTAATGTTAAAAATATACGAAAGGCAATTTCTACATTTGGGAAGGCACACTCAATATTGTCTTCTACAATTATTTTATAAAGTTCAGCATGACTGAATCTTGTTTTTACATTTTTTTTTGCACTGAACTTATGGCACACGAGTGAAACTGCTGAAGCTCAGCAGAGAAATTAGTGTTCAAGTCCTCTGGGTAAGCATCAATCATCTTTTTACAACCCTGATACAACAGCAATATAGAGTTTATAGTTTCTTTTATTTTAATATTAATTCATATTACAATTCTATAAACCTAAATCTTTCTGTAAAACAATACCAAATGATTATGTAAAATATATATTTAATATTATATGCACAAATCTCACGTTCAGAATAACTTCCTATAGCACACGAAAATATTTAATCTATATGTATTTTTAATATGGCGCTCAAAGATTTGATATAAACAAAATAATAGCGCAAAGCGTAAAGTGTGTGATTACAACGAAATATATTTATTCTCTCAAAAGGGTTGTTGTTCACTACAAATTCAAACAATGAAAAAAAATAAATACTATATATGAATATATATAATTCAGTTTTCAACAGCTTATAGGCTATAAGCCGCGATTATAATAGTATAATAAATCCATGGAAAATTTCTGTGGTGCCCCCCTTCCCTTGATGCCCTAAGCACGGGCTTATTTTGCTTAATGGTTAATCCGGCCCTGGACACGAGATGCTTAAGGGAAAAAACAAAACCCCGAGTTTTTTTGACCTACCATAACCGCCCGGTCACACCAGTTCAGTTGAGGAATTCCTGGTATTAATTCGTTTTCGTGTTGCTCGACAGCTGCCAGAAGCTATAACAAAATACAAAGTAGAAAATAGAGCTAATTAAAATAATTGGGAAATAAAATTTTATTCGGGACTATTTACAATTTTTATGCTATTTCATCCCTAAAGTAAAATTACAAACCTGGATTGTATTTCAATTACGTAAGATAGTGTACAGCGTTGAAGTATTTATTTACATATAAATGAATGTTATTTAAAAAACCGTATAACATACATCTCCATAAATAGGTAGATTTTGTGGTCATTTTGAATGTTAAAAGAAGACTAGTCGCACTGCTGAGCAATAATAATGGAAAAATGAATTGCTCGACTTAGTACGTTATTTTTCTAAAAGAAACTTTAAAAATATCTCTAAATAATCTCCATTCAATTAAATTATGACATTAAAGTAAAGTTTTATGTTTCTAATTAGCTAAATTTCTGTGCTTGAAGGTAATTAAGTTAAATTATTACAGAACAGAAGTAGTGTACAGTAAATAAAAAACACTTTAGTACCCCCTTAAAAATTTTCTTTGTTGTAAATGCTGAAAGAAAGAGGACGCTTCATGATATAACATTTTAAATATAAAAATAGACTACTCAAATATTTTATTCATTTAATATTTAGTACAATACATTTTAATTTTAACTATTAGGAAAAATTAACTGATGCCCAACTTAATTCGTTTTCTGGATTATTCTGTTGCTCATAGTTTTAAAATAGATCTTCACGTACTTTTCAATTACATCCTTCAATCTTTTGTGCGATTTTCTTCTACTTCTTACACCAACACACTATTTATTATACACCTTTCTCCACAATTCTCATTATTCAGTCTTGCCGCATAACCATATCAACGTAGCATTCTGGCCTTTATTTTCATCTCCAATGACTATTTTGTTCCTCACTTTTCACGAACATCCTTATTTCTTATACAGTCAATCAGTTTCACAGTGACCAATCATGCTTCTCAAATTATTTCTGCATCTCAACTGCTCTCGTGCATTTTTGTCAGTGAACTATCATGCGAAACAAGTGTTTCACATCCATACCACTGTGTTAGCAACAATACACCGTCATGTAAACCTCTTGCTGCATCTACACTCAAGCACTTTTTGCTTACCAGGACTTTTACCATGCTCATGACTTGTTTGTTCTACTTTACTTTCAATTTCCATTGTACTTTTGTCAGTACTCAGTCAAGCGAGATATTTAAATTCTTTCACAACCTCTAAATTTTCTCCACTTATACAATATTACACGCCTATTTCTCTCTCAACGTCAACAACCTCACTATTATTTGTATTTACTTTCAATAATATCTTTTCCCATACATCAACAAAACTCGTCATTGTTCTTAATTCATTTTCTGGTTCACTCAGTCGTCCCACGTCATCAACTAATTATATCTTTTTTAAATTAAATAAATAAATAAATTTAGGATTGCCAAGTGTCCTTTATTTCAAAGGACAGTTCTTTATTTCAGCTCGTGTCCTTGTCTTTTGATAAACTCGGAAAGGACGCCATATGTCCTTTAATTCAGTAATTGACTCTCAAAATGCATGCCCAAAATATGAAGCTTTTATAGTAGTGGTGGAGAATTTTAAAATGATTGATAAAATGGGTTTGAACATGGATGATTTGTTTGATGAGCTTTCTATTCTCCAAACCAACTTTGAAGCTATTTCCAACACTGAAAGTTTTAAGAACTGCTTAAGTACGGCAGGTAAATGGCACCTCATCTTAAAAAGCAATGGTTTTAAATGTATAAATATTTTCAAAGTGGTGTCCTATGCTTTGTCGGTGCCTGGAACATCAGCATATTGCGAAAGAATTTTCAGTGTAATGAATGCTAAGTGGCGAGATGACAAACGGATGTTCAGTAGAATTAATAAAAATTGAACTTTTGATTTATTTCAATTTAAAAGACAATTGTGCCGATTTTGCTGGCAAAATAAAAAATGATACAGCTTTACTGAAGGCTGGTCGAAGTCAAGATAAGTACAATTTTATAAATAAATAAAGGCTTCATTCATTATAATGATTTGTAAATATTTTCCTGTCTTCAATTCACAAAATATAATAATGAAATTTAAAAATGTTTCATTTCAATACAGTAGTGTGATTTTACGAGTGTACGACTTTCTAGACATTTTTTATCCATGAATATAATAAAGAAATTGTAAAAAATATTGCACAAGTAAATTTTTATCATGATAAGCAATGGAATATACAGTAGCGTGCAAGTGTCCTTTATTCAAGATCTGTTGACCTGGCAACCCTATTTAAATTTTAATATTCTAATAATCTATTGGGAAATTGGTGTAATTTCTCTGAAGAAATTACGTTTAGATAGACTGTATTTAAGAATGCATTTTGAGGAATAGAACATTTAACTGAAATGATTAAAAAAATAGGTGTTACGAATTCTTTACCTGCTGAATATTATTTTTATACTCATCAGAGTTGGGTGAAATGGGATATTTTTCACCAGGATCAGCTTCAATATTGAATAACACCGGTTGATCGCTGTGATCGAATGGTACAGAAGTTGTCATATTTTCCGATCTTTGTCCAGGACAATAATTAATCAATCCCCTAAAATCAATATATTAACAATATCTTTAAAGTACAAATAATACACATTCATATATAACGATGCGTCTATATCGAAATTATAAATTAAATATAAGAATTAAATAATGTATAGGGTTTAAATTATAGAAAGGCCTTAAATAAATAACGAGTAAAATATAAAAAATTAGCGTAACTAAATAACTAACGCGGTCCAATTCTTCGGGTGTTGTATTCCAAGTTCACAAATGGATTTTATAACGTCCCATTCTTACGGCCATGAATGAGTCTGTTACCTCGATAAAGGAACACGGGCCTATAACGAGACAGTGATAGGACAAACTTTTAATATATAAATCTTTGAGCGAATGAATATAATATTTAACATTTTATGATAATAAAATTAATGAGGTTAAATTTTAACATAATATGAGCCCTCTCTAGAAAGTCATGTCGTACTTTTGAACATATAAAAAATTGTAAAATTTACGTTTGTGCATTGATGTAAAATTATAAACGCTTTATTACGAATGATTTAGTTGTTAATTATGCAAACACATTTACAGATAGTTAATAGACATAATTCGATGCTACTTAGATAGCGTGATTCCTACCTCGATTCGGCGGTCTACCTTTTAATTATAGCTTCTTACCTTGTTTACTAATTGCTTGTTTACATTCCATGTCCATCGCCCTTGACGATTGGTTAGGTTTAGTCATGATATTTTCGTTAGTTTTAACGAAAATATCGTGACTAAACCTAACCAATCGTAGGTAGACCACATACTATAGTAGCACCGAAACTATTTTTTAAATAAATAAAATTGAATAATAAATAGCATTTTATATTTATTATATTTTCATTTATACCTTGGATAGGAATCACACTCTACAGTACTGTAGTTTCGAACCAAAACGGGTAGGAATCACCCTATAGTATCGAAGTCACCGGTAGGAATCACGTTATAGTAGCACCCATAACTCATTAACTTGATAGGATTTCATTAAAACTCTTCGAACAAAACATGAACTCGTCAATCACAAAAATTTGCACTGAAGGAATTGGTGTGAAATACAAAGTATTCTTATGAAGCATGTTAGACAAAGTAGTAGTATTATTATTATTATTATTATTATTCGTAGTAGTAGTGTGTAAATTGGTGTCTGTAATAAATTATAATGCACACGTACAAGTTGAAAGATTAATTATTCATCTATAAAGTCCATACCTTAAAAATTCTAAAGCTGGTTCCGTCAAAGTTTTAGACAATGGGAGACCATCGAAGAAACGATCTTCTGGTAAATCTATTCCAGCAAGCTCCAGAAGGGTCGAAAATAAGTCCATTTGTGTCCAAATCTATAACACATTCCTTCAATTATTCTTTATTTTCTTATTGATTATAATAATGTTATCATTCGAGGTTATTATGTCCGACGAATCGTAAAACAATTAATATAATTTTAGTTAAATCCATTTGCGAGAGGAGGAGCGACAAGTTTGACCTTCGTGAAATGAGGAATCATCGCAAGAAACATTTGAAAGGTTAAGTACTTTGATTTGTATAATTTACGCATAAAATTTCAGTGTTCGAGTATTTGCATGGTCAATGTGCGAAGATTGTTCATGTAAGTAACCGCATTTATTAAAGGCCTCTATAACCTAACCACTTAGTGTAAAAAAGAAAAACATCTTTCATTTTAAGTATACCTGGTGAGTGACTGTTCCAGGTGAAATGGTTCCAGGCCAGTAGAAAATTCCAGGGGCCCTCATTCCTCCTTCAAATGTTGTTTGCTTGCCACACAAAAATGGACCACTGCTGCCGCCTGTTAAAGGAGAAAAACAAATCTATCCCTTCACTTTTGTGCATAAATTATATAATTTGTGAAGAACATATATAGGAAAAATTATAATTTGCATATATATATCTAGTTGTAGAATGCGTAACAATATTGTTGTACAAGTTACACCAAAGTTTAAAATGGAAGCGAAACGAGTAATATTCAAGATACTTTGAGAGAAATTTCATTGCTGTACTCATATAGGAGAACCGATTTGATAGTTTAAAATAATACATTTATAAAACGTGACTTTATTGATATTAAGAGTGATAAAAGTATGTGGGACCATATTTTAGATACATAATTTACCTCACACTATTATATACCAAATTTGGTGAACACGACGGTCGCTAAACCAGTGCGAGAATGTGTTTTTGCCAGAAACTGTTGCGCAGACTTGAATGTACTGGTGCGTTATCGTCATCCAACAGACACGTGCCAGGCCATCATTTTTCTGGGCGTTTCCTTCGAACAGAATCCCGTAAACGTTGCAAAACGGCCTGATAGAATGTCTGATTCACAGTCTGTCCATGTGGGACGAATTCGTGGTGCAAAACATCATTTTGGTTAAAGAATACAGTCGGCGTTGTCTTCACATTTGAGCGTACTTGTTCACTTTTTCGGTTGCGGTGAAAAGGCGGTCTTCCACTGAGATGACCGACTCCTCGTTTCCGGGTCACAGCCGTAAACCCACGTCTTTTCGCCTGTAATGATACTTGTCAGGGAGTCTTCATCGTTAGCTGCACGTTCTAGGAGATCTTGGTACACAAACATACGGTGCTCCTTCTGCTCTGTAGTGAGAAGACATGGAACGAACTTAGTTGAGACCCGACGCATTCACAAAATATCGATAAAAATCGGCTGACATGTGCAGTATAAAGTGCAGTGTCATCAGCTTCTCGTGGATTGTCAGTCGCCTGTTTTCGCGAACCCAAGCACAGACAAGGGCCACTGAATCGTTGGTGGGTAAGGTTGATGAGTGTTCGTAGCGCGCATCATCGTCGACTGATGTTCATCCATCTCTGAACTTTATAAACCACTCAAATATGTCTGTGCAGCTCAGTGCTTCACCGCCAAAAGCCATCTTAAGCATTTTATGGGTTTCGGTAGCGGTTCTCCCGAGTGTAAAACAGAATCTGATGCACACACGCTGCTCCTTCACGTCTGCCATTACGTAATCTGCCACGCACTAGAAACAAGTCTGTATACCAGTAGTTCCCAACCTTTTCACCACAAAGGACCCCTTTTATTTTTATTTTTTTCTCACGGACCCCATGTTTTTGAAAGATTCCGTCTACCAAACAAACTGTTTTTATTAACTAATAATTAACTCGTTTTCTCATTTTTCACTATCAAATAAAGGACATATAAGAGAGTATGCAATTAAAATACAGCGTATTAAAAAAGTATTAATAATTCCAGCCAAGAGCAAGGAAACTTGAAATTTTAGCCTAAGCGCCCTTATCGTGGGTAAATGTACGATTTCTATTGGAAACTCGAAATATTGAAAGCTCACGGACCCCCAGTACTACCTTCGCGGACCTCCAGGGGTCCGGGTACCCCAGGTTGGGAACCACTGCTGTATACGATACTTGAGCGCTTGCCCCTCATGACTGACAAAAGATAATCCAATCCTAGTTGGGGTATTGCATCACTCAAATGCATCAGTAGAAACTACAGGTGTTCCCACTTGCGGCTTCTAACCATACGACATTTCATTTCGACAGTATAAATTCAGTCCCGGACCATTGATAACATTATATTAATTACTCGTGTGTGTGTGTGTATTAGAGTTGAACCGATGTATCGGTATCGGTATCGGCCGTATCGGCCACTTTTCACAAAGTATCGGTATCGGCCGATACTGTTCTGAAAACCGATACCGATACTTTGAATTACTGTTTTTTGAAGAAATTATCTTATTTTATATATTATTAAATTTTTTTATTATTATACAGTAATATCTTATTTAGTTGTTTAATATATATTTTATCAAAATTAGCAATGTTTACATTTACTAACAAAACAAAAAATCATAAAATGTAACTATAGGCCCCTATACAAGATTACAAATATTCAATACAGTAATACAGTATCATATAAATATACAATTTCAAATTACAGTAATAGTTTTCAGTAAAAATGAAAGTTTTGTAAAGTTGTTCATAGATGGCACCACGCGGCATGCATAATCATAATAAACCATTCAGTTGCTTGAATGCTTGAATCTCGTGTGTAAAGTTATTGATAGAACTTTATATAATAAGATATATATATATATATATTTTTCTTTTTCTTAATTTAATTTAAACATAATTAAATTACAGGCTCTAGCTATATATTATAATATATTATATTATTATGAAATTAAATGGAACTAAAGTTGGGATTGGGAAAGGCATTTTAAGTTAATTGAGATATTATATCATTTACTTGAACTTTTATTAATAATCAATTTTAAAACAATTAATTAAAAAGTATCTGTATCGGTATCGGTATCGGCACTTTTTTGTAGTATCGGTATCGGTATCGGCCAAAATATTGGTATCGGTGCAACTCTAGTGTGTGTATATATATGTATATATATATATATGTGTGTGTGTGTGTGTGTGTGTGTGCAAAGAAATCACAAAGCAACACATGATCTTTTTAATAAGCAAAGAACCACAGGGAAAAGGAAAAGTGTGTGTGTGTGTGTGTATATATATATATATATATATATGTGTGTGTGTGTGTGTGTGGAAGGTGCCCAAACTTTTTGTGTGAAATTAAAATGTGAGTAAAACTAAGTCTTTTAATTACTTACCTTCTGTTTTACTGACGAGAGCTGGCCCATTATCAGAACTGAAAACCACAAAAGTGTTATTACTGAGTTCTGCATCGTTTAGACTTTAGAGCAGTGGTTCTTAACCTGGGGGGCGCGCCCCCCTAGGTAATTTCCAGGGGGGGCGCGATCCCTTGGGGAAAAACACTAATTGTATTTGTTATTCTCTTAACGAGAGCATGGGCTAATATTGAGAAGTTTATGAAAAAATGCAAAAGTATCCCCCTCCAAGGGGGGCGTGGAGGGAAGGACCAATTCCTAGAGGAGGCATGGTAGTAAAAAGGTTAAGAACCACTGCTTTAGAGCATCTAAAATGGCTCCCACTCCTGTATCAATTTCTATCATTGCTGCCCCGTAAGTTCCTGGAAACAGAACAATAAAATAATATAATTTCTTAATTCATTAACAGAATTATTCGTTAATATCATTAATATTATCCTTAATATCATGTTAAAATTAACATTTTAAATCTTATTGCGTTTGAAGCTACTGTAATGAGGTATTATATAAATTACAGGTATCCCCTGTTAGTTAGTGAGATTTTAATTTGTCCCATAAGTTAATGAAAAGCCTCATACATTTGCGAGCGTTCATTCGAATTTCAGACAAGCCGATAGATAGCGAGGTTCAAATGCAAGAAACTTCACTTTTTTCTACGTGAAGGTCAAAATATGAAAATAAAAACCCACTCTAATAGACAGAGTTTATTTCCACAACAGTTTCGACGCCCACTGGCATCCTCCTCGGGTGGATACAGAAAAACCCGAGGAGGATGCCAGTGGGCGTCGAAACTGTTGTGGAAATAAACTCTGTCTATTAGAGTGGGTTTTTATTTTCATAGCGAGGTTCGTTTATCGCTCACAGCTCTATCCTGTCGTGAGTCTTTGTTTACACTCAGTCGGGGTAAGTTTTACTTTTCTGTATCTTGCGCATTGTATTGTTACCTTTTTTAAATAAATTATTAATAAATGCATAAAGGAAAGTATATCTAAGAAAAAATATTGAAAAAATGGGTTCTGAACGAAAATTAGGGTCGATTTTGGCCGACGCCGAACGTAACTGAATTTTTCCGATAAGAGGTTAAGTTTGTAAGTTAACGATTTCGAAAGTTACCGAGGTGTTTTCGAACTCATTCTCGTTAACTTACGAGGGATACCTGTACTTTCATGATATAATTCTTATTCAGTATGAATGACTAGTTATGACATTAACTCTTAGCTTTATGGAAAGACTTCTTCCTGCTTTTCTCTCTCTCTCTCTCTCTCTCTCTCTCTCCCTCTATATATATATATATATATATATATATATATATAAGTTACAGATGTTTAAATTATAATTATTATTTTCGAGACTTCATGTGCGATATTTTCTAATATTTTAACCGACTGTTTTGAGATACTTATGTTTAGTGTTGATATTGAAGCATAAATGTTGTAATTATTAGTTAATTCAAAAATTTACAAATTCCATGGTTAAATGACACTTTATCTAAGATGTTCGACGTCTTCCAGAACGTTGTTTTTGTAAGTTTTGCACAGTGCCGTCGGTTTCAAACTTATCTCGTATACGTGCAAAAATATTAGAAAATATCGCACATGAAGTCTCGAAAATAATAATTATAATTTAAACATCTGTAACTTTTTTGTTTTTCAATTTTTAATAAAAATAATTACATATTTAGATTCAGGAGAAAATTCTTTATTAAAAAACATATAAAAAGTAATGTATTTATTATCCTCATAGCTGGTATTATCGAACAAAGTGGGTATACATTTCTTTGGGACACGCTGTATATATATTGGACCTCGTTTACCTGATCTCCATGTAATCTGATAATTCCTACCTGCCTTTCCAATATGTTCTTCATAACTATGAGTGAAATCCTTTGGTGCAAATCATTTACAATATTACTCGCTATCTACTCATTGATAAACTACACTAATTTTTAATGTTATTTCTTTAATTTAACGTATTTCAAATATTTTGATTTATAATAATTGTATAATTTTATATAAACATGTTTCCTTACTGCATATCATAGAGAGTCGAAATTACATCTATTTTGACAAAATTTTTGTATTTCATTTACGAACGAAACAGTTTTTACTTCAGTTTTTGAGTTTTTAGTTTTGCTATTTTTAATATGGACGATTGTTTTACCTCTAAAATTTTTTATTTTCATTTTCACGAACAATTTTTTATGGCTACATTGTGGCCAATGTCGTAACACGTTTTCCGTTAATTAGCAAAGTTAAGCGACATTGGGTCTGGGTAGTAATTGGATGGGGAGACCATCCTCCGTATCCATACTATGTAGCGACCCGCGTTTCGGATCCCGCGTAAAACTATATGTCCCCTCCATCATTTGACCTTATATGTTTCGAAGGAGGTTAAACACCCCCTATCATTACATTTTACAAATTTTGAAGGCGACATATTTGAATATAATTTTTGTGTATAAATTTTTTTACTCTTTTGTCGTGATAAGCATATATGGACGAACACTTGAAATCTTTGTCAGTGTCGCTCTAAATACAGCTTCAAACCAATTACGTCATCATTCTTCAGCTGCCTACCAACAAAGTGAATTTTGTGTATTTTTACAACTCGATGTTTGGTTTCGTAATTAAGGAGTGACTTTGATTTTCAAATATGCATTTCTTAAAGGTCTTTTCTAATGTTACTGATAATATCATTTTCACTACTGACGTTTCAGTATACCAACGAGGCACGAACTGTAGGGCGGTTTAGGCGTTTTAAGAATTGTTTTCGCCGTTTGCAACATTTTGTAGAGAATGACATTTCACAGATGTTACTGTCATTGTTGTAGATAGGATTTGTAGATAAAAAAGAAATAAGGAACGTATATATATATATATATATATATATATATATATATATTAGTGGTGAACCGGATGTCAGTTTTTCAACATCTGCGGATGCGGATCTTTAATTTCAATATCCGCGGTTGCGGATATTTAGTTAATCTATCAATATAATATAGAATTATGAATATATGATATAATTTTTCAAATTTCGTGATATTACTATTATGGCAGGCAATGCATAAGAATTAAAATTAATATTAATGTTTTCATTATAATAAAAATAATAACTCTCAAGAGTTTCAGCCACGGAAAATTCAATGAAACAAGTTTCATTCAATTTTCTGTGTTACCAGTTAGCTATTTATATTTTGAGGTTTATATATTTGTTTGTTCATTAATAAACAATACTTTACATGAAATGTGCATGACTGGGCCTTATAAGCTACTTTATAAGCTAATTTATTTGTAAATTGCATAATTTATTAGAGGTAATATCCGCGGAGTGCGGATGCGGATGTTAAAAATGATGCGGATGTGGATATCCGGTCCACCACTAATATGTATATATATATATAGTTAATAATGTTACCTCTACGACTTGAGTTTAAAAACTGTTTTGAAGCAAATGTTGGAGCATGATGTGCATCCGGAGACCAATAAAGAATGGATTGCTTTGCACCTTTCTGCTCTGAATGAACTTCACGGCTTCTTCGGTGTACAGTACAGTCATGTTTGACTCCCCTGTCGACTTGTTAATCGAAAATTCTTCAAAATATCTGTGAAAATATAAAATAAAATTTGAGTCGAAATTTGAGGTTTAATATATTAGGGAAAAAATCCAACATATATTACAAAAGAGTAACACTAAAAGGAAAATGATCTGGTTAATGTACTGACCAAGACAAGTTAGTAGGTGCATCAAATTTTATTTTGAAAATTTTAAGTTTTTGGATTCCTCTCGAAATGTTCTTCGTCATTTCACTACAAAATTTGGTTTAATCACCTGTTCAAATGACTAAATAGCTTTATGCTAAATGAAATTAGCCCTCGTACTTGGCTGTTTAAACTTCTGATGATAATATGACAAGTTCACTTACAATTGAAACCCGAAACTATGCTAGATTTTCAGATTTGAAACTAGTAGAGTGACGCCAAACCAAAGTTTTTGAATGAAAGGCGTCCTCTATTGGAGGAAATGTAAATTAATTAAGTACTTTTTCAGTTAATCTTTAAATAAAGTGTTATTGTATAAGATTTAATTTTTATGCAAGAGTACCAGAATGCCCTTCTATACGAACTGATCAATATGAACTCAGTTAGAAAATTAATATTGTTTAGAAATTAATTAATTTTCGTAGGATTTATTAATTTGAATTGAAATTAGCGATTTAACTTAATTATATATTAATGCATACGAAAGTATAGTTTACAAAAGCGAACGCCATATGACAATTAATAAAGTTATTGGATCACCTGAAGATCAGGGCCCCTATGTATTCTTGTTTTTTGCTTTACAGTACCAAATATAATAATAAATTAAATTGAATGCCCGGTTAGGCCAACTGTACGCCCTTGACGATTGGTTAGGTTAAGTCGTGATATTTTCGTTAGTTTTTACGAAGATATCACTTGGTCATTGAAGCTGGGGGCCCTGATCTTCAGGTGATCCAAGTTATTTTCAAATGTCACAAATATATGGTGATGTAAATGTAAATAAACGTTACGTAGATTCAAAACCTTATTAATTACATGGGGTTTTTTACCAGTAAAAATAAAACAGCAAATTGTTTATGGGTATATTCATTTTGGGACACACTGTTCATATAAGGCGTCCTAAAATAGAAGGAACTGTTCTGAAAATGAATGCAGTTTTTCTTTTTCAGTGAAGACACTAACTGGAGCGTATCTCCTTAATGGAGTTTGGAGTATTTTCACCCGTGGATCTTCCCTCACCTGCCAATCATCTTGTCGTCCCTGAACGCGAGAATATTTGGCTTGTATACGTTGTCGTAAGGCCCGAAGTGACAATTGGTTGACCCGAAGTAGTGGTCGAAGCCTCTAACCAACTGCAAATATTGTTCCTGATGTCCCAAGTGCCAATATCGTGCAAGGAAGGAAAAGCAAATAATATAATTAATGCACGGCATTCCTCAATTGTGTACGAACAGATTTTTAACATTAGTGAACAGAAACTGGGTTTATTACGGATCTGCACACGCGAGACTTGATAAGATTGTTCATAACAGTTAGTAGCATATACGTTGTCAGGAAATGATTGCCCCCCCCCCCTGTAGAGCAAAAACTAGAAGAGATAGATAAAAACCGGCGAGACCACTTGAAAGAGCGTTAAAATCTGAATAAAACCATTATATTCTATTCCTGTGATTTTAATTCTTACCATTTTTTTCCACACAGAAACCATGGCATCATCTATTTTGAACGATTCAGAGAAAAAGCGAGTTCTTGACCGCATTCGAGCTGTCACATTTCGTGAAGCAAAGGAAGCTGGTGCAACTTTCATAACTCGACACTGGGTGGCTGAGAGATTAAAAAGATCAGAAGACTTTGTCAAAAGGAATTGGAATAAGAATCCTGAAGATTGTGAAACAGAATTTCGAGGAGGAAGACCGGAGAAATTATCTCAAGAATCGAAAGACATTGTGCTTGCTGTATCACGGCGCCGAAAGAAGAGCTGCTCTGAGGTAGCGAAGAGATACTTATCCGTCGTGGTAAGATAGTCAATCGGCAACTTGTGCATCAATTTCGAGTTCGCCAAGGCTTGAGTGCTTGGCATGAAATAGCTAAGCCACGGAAGAGTGATCTTAATATTGAAGATCGGCTATGGTTTTTGATGATCTTGAGGAATGGACGGAAGACGATTTCCTTCACTTGGTTGTCAGCGATGAATTCTTCGTTTATGTCTCCAGAAAACCAAATTTTCAGAATGATCGGGTTTGGGCAACAACTCCTGATGAAGTCCCAGACGACCAGAAGTATCGAGAAATAGTAAAAAATCCAGCATGTGTGGGTGTTTTCATTATGTTCTCTATTCGGAAGCTCATCTGGGTTATCAAACCAAGAGGAACCAGTTGGGATGGGCCTTATTTTCGAAATGTAATTTTAGCCCAACATGTAATTCCGTTTTTGAAAGACTCCGAGTGTGTTTTGGATGTTGAACAGGCAACCTTTCTTCACGACAAAGCCCCCTGTATGAAAGCACTTGCGACTCAACAACTGCTTAAGGACAATAACATTGATTTTTTCGGAAATAATGAATGGCCTGGCAATTCTCCCGATCTTAATGTCTGTGAACATGTCGGATCCATTATGAAGGATCGGGTGGCGTCCTTAATGCTGGAACAACCCATTCAGAATCGGTATTCAACAGAAATTATGACTGCAAAGATCAACGAAGTCCTTGAAGAAATGAGTCATGATACCGATCTCTTTGAGACACTTCTGGGATCATACCCCCGTCGATTAATGGCCGTCAGAGCTGCAAATGGGGGCAACACCCGATATTAAAACAAGTGTTTTTTATTCAAAATTAAACGCTCTTTCGCGTGGTTTTGTCTGTTTTTTTCTATTCCTTTCAGTTTCTTCTGTACAGGGGGGGGGGGGGGGAATCATTTCCTGACACCCTTTATATATATATATATATATATACACAAACTCAGAATGGTTCCCTGAGAACATTATATGTTAAACACAGACCGTGCATGGAACAAGGAACTCTTCTGGGAAAATTAAATCCACTATAGTCCGGATAAGTAATGGTAAATGACA
This sequence comes from Bathynomus jamesi, assembly GCA_023014485.1. Classification (NCBI taxonomy): domain Eukaryota; kingdom Metazoa; phylum Arthropoda; class Malacostraca; order Isopoda; family Cirolanidae; genus Bathynomus; species Bathynomus jamesi. The sequence goes on from JAJOZX010002856.1 coordinate 175,500, forward strand.
AATACCATAGTTTTTTCTTTTTCATGATTTTAGCCCGACGTGGGCAACGGGTCTCTCGCAAAGAGATCCCATAAATATAGCTTCCCTCACCAGCTATCTGCAAAGCAGACAGGATCCAGCTTTGGGACATGGATCTAGGGTTTAAAGCAAGCCTAGATCCCTACATTCAGAACCTCTATAAGTAAAAGACTCGTTGCATTCACGTCGTGTTGAATAAATCAAAGAAAAAGGGGGTAACTATTGTATTTTTAGCCAAGCAAACCAAAACTTAAACCTCAACCGGGACATTGAGCGTCCACTTTTCAAGGCACGAAACACGTCCGTTTAGTATACACAAACTCAGAATGGTTCCCTGAGAACATTATATGTTAAACACAGACCGTGCATGGAACAAGGAACTCTTCTGGGAAAATTAGATCCACTATAGTCCGGATAAGTAATGGTAAATGACAAATACCATAGTTTTTTCTTTTTCATGATTTTAGCCCGACGTGGGCAACGGGTCTCTCGCAAAGAGATCCCATAAATATAGCTTCCCTCACCAGCTATCTGCAAAGCAGACAGGATCCAGCTTTGGGACATGGATCTAGGGTTTAAAGCAAGCCTAGATCCCTACATTCAGAACCTCTATATAAGTAAAAGACTCGTTGCATTCACGTCGTGTTGAATAAATCAAAGAAAAAGGGGGTAACTATTGTATTTTTAGCCAAGCAAACCAAAACTTAAACCTCAACCGGGACATTGAGCGTCCACTTTTCAAGGCACGAAACACGTCCGTTTAGTATACACAAACTCAGAATGGTTCCCTGAGAACATTATATGTTAAACACAGACCGTGCATGGAACAAGGAACTCTTCTGGGAAAATTAAATCCACTATAGTCCGGATAAGTAATGGTAAATGACAAATACCATAGTTTTTTCTCGTGAATGCAACGAGTCTTTTACTTATATAGAGGTTCTGAATGTAGGGATCTAGGCTTGCTTTAAACCCTAGATCCAGTCCCAAAGCGGATCCTGTCTGCTTTGCAGATAGCTGGTGAGGAAGCTATATTTATGGGATCTCTTTGCGAGAGACCCGTTGCCCACGTCGGGCTAAAATCATGAAAAAGAAAAAACTATGGTATTTGTCATTTACCATTACTTATCCGGACTATAGTGGATCTAATTTTCCCAGAAAGTTCCTTGTTCCATGCACGGTCTGTGTTTAACATATAATGTTCTCAGGGAACCATTCTGAGTTTGTGTATACTAAACGGACGTGTTTCGTGCCTTGAAAAGTGGACGCTCAATGTCCCGGTTGAGGTTTAAGTTTTGGTTTGCTTGGCTAAAAATACAATAGTTACCCCTTTTTCTTTGATTTATTCAACACGACGTGAATGCAACGAGTCTTTTACTTATATAGAGGTTCTGAATGTAGGGATCTAGGCTTGCTTTAAACCCTAGATCCATGTCCCAAAGCTGGATCCTGTCTGCTTTGCAGATAGCTGGTGAGGGAAGCTATATTTATGGATCTCTTTGCGAGAGACCCGTTGTTCCCACGTCGGGCTAAAATCATGAAAAGAAAAAACTATGGTATTGTCATTTACCATTACTTATCCGGACTATAGTGGATTTAATTTCCCAGAAGAGTTCCTTGTTCCATGCACGGTCTGTGTTTAACATATAATGTTCTCAGGGAACCATTCTGAGTTTGTGTATACTAAACGGACGTGTTCGTGCCTTGAAAAGTGGACGCTCAATGTCCCGGTTGAGGTTTAAGTTTGGTTTGCTTGGCTAAAAATACAATAGTTACCCCCTTTTTCTTTGATTTATTCAACACGACGTGAATGCAACGAGTCTTTTACTTATAGAGTTTGAATGTAGGGATCTAGGCTTGCTTTAAACTCTAGATCCATGTCCCAAAGCTGGATCCTGTCTGCTTTGCAGATAGCTGGTGAGGGAAGCTATATTATGGGATCTCTTTGCGAGAGACCCGTTGCCCACGTCGGGCTAAAATCATGAAAAAGAAAAAACTATGGTATTTGTCATTTACCATTACTTATCCGGACTATAGTGGATTTAATTTTCCCAGAAGAGTTCCTTGTTCCATGCACGGTCTGTGTTTAACATATATATATATATATATATATAATAAATTCTTATTTATTTTTATATAAAAAATAAATTGACATAAATGTAATTAATGTCAGATGTTGTTTACATAACATATTATTATATGTACCCGTCATATTTCTACATTATTTGCTTAGTAACAATTAATTATCTAGTTATGATGTTATGAATCTATTGTCGCATAATAGGAAATGATTACACTAGGCAACAAAGATTTTGTTACAGAAGACCAAATAGGTGCTCCTAGCTAATTTCGGTATGCTGATTTCAAATCTATAATTAGATTTTTTCTATCACGTCTAGATTTTGTGTAAAATGCAAATCACTTTTAGTAAAATTTTCTACCACGTCCAGATTTTGGTTTTAATCGGCTTAATGCCAATAATATGAAACTTGCTTTTCAAGGTTAAAGCAATTTTTTTTGCTAACTACTGTATATACAAATTCGAACAATTTTGATAAATAAAATTTATCCCGAGTTGGCAACACTGAGTCAAGAGCATAGTAACGGGCAACGGCACAACGGTCAGTCGCTACGTGACAGTCAAGCAGAACGGTTGTTGAAGCTCTCTGCTGATGAGCAAGTGACAGGTTGTGGTGACTTGTGTGTTTTTATAGCATTTGTTTTGTACTACGGTGTGTATTTCTTTTTATTTTGCACATCGTAATAATTACTTTCTACGTTTTTTCAGATATTATATGGTAATTCAAAATGGCATCAAATAGACGTGCTTGTGTAAATCACCCAGACAACTTCTGCTTTGTCTGTGGACAATATACACCTAAGCCACAACGTAGAAACATAACAACAAAGATTAAACTTGCCTACAAGTGTTATTTTGACTGTAAGTTAGGAGACCAACAGAGGGACTGGGCACCACATATTTGCTGTGCACAGTGCAATGCAATGTTAATAGCTTGGATGAATGGTAAAAGAAAAGCTATGCCGTTCTCAGTCCCCATGGTTTGGCGTGAGCCGAAAAATCACTTCAATGATTGTTATTTTTGTTTGACAAAGATTGCTGGTTTCACAAAGAAAAACAAATCATAGATCACGTACCCAAACTGCGAATCAGCAATGAAACCAGTACCACATGATGAAACAAATCCACCACCAGTTCCACCAGCAACGATAACAGACAGCAGTTCATCTGAAGATTCTGCTAGTGATATAGAAACAGGGAAAGATGGCATATATGTTCCAGATGCAAATATTTCCCACATTTGTTAAGTCAAGCGGAGTAAATGACTTAGTGCGCGATTTGGAATTACCAAAAGAAAAGGCAGAGTTGCTTGGTTCAAGACTCAAGAATTTAATCTTCTCCAACAAACACCAAAGTTTCCCATTTCCGCCATCGCCATTTGCAGTTTTCATCATTTTACTTACAGGAAGAAAACGTTTGTTTCTGCCACGATATCAGTGGTCTGATGCAAGGGATTGGCTGTCGCTATGATCCAAAAGAATGGAGACTGTTCATTGACTCTAGTAAAGCTAGCCTTAAAGCTGTATTACTGCACAACGGCAATGAAAAACCTTCAATACCTGTAGCACATGCCACTGGCCTTAATGAGACTTATGAATCGATGAAACTGCTGCTAAACTCATCAAATATAAGGACCACACATGGAATATTTGTGGCGACCTTAAAGTTGTATCATTACTTCTTGGGTTACAGTTGGGCTACACAAAGCATATGTGCTTTTTGTTCTATGGAACAGCAGAGATGACAAGAACCACTACAAAAAACATGATTGGCCATCTAGAACTGAACATGTTGTTGGTAAATACAATGTGAAACACCCAGCACTTATTGACCCTCAGAAAGTACATCTTCCACCACTTCACATTAAACTTGGCCTTATGAAAAATTTCGTGAAGGGTATGGATCATCAAGGTAGTGGTTTCCAATATTTAAAGGATAAATTCAAAGGAATATTGACAGATGCTAAGCTAGAAGCTGGAGTTTTCACTGGACCACAGATCCGCAGTGTCATCCACGACTCATCGTTTCCATCTAACCTAAATGAGAATGAACTAGAGCATGGACATCTTTCGTTGAAGTTGTCAAACATTTTCTTGGAAACCACAAAGCTGAAAACCACCGTAAACTCGTAGAAAACATGCTTAAATCTTATGAAATAATGGGATGCAGAATGTCTTTGAAAATTCATTTTTTACATTCTCATCTTGACTTCTTCCCGGCCAACCTTGGGGCTGTAAGTGACGAGCATGGTGAGCGCTTCCACCAACAGATCTCAGTTATGGAAACAGATACCAAGGTAATTTCAACCCAAATATGATGGGAGATTATTGTTGGTTCCTGCAGAAGGAGAGCTCGTCATCCTACAAGCGACAAAGGAAGAGGACACACCAAAGTTTCACTTAAGAACAGGAATTTGCCTTTCAGTAGTAACAACAAAATACTAACGCGCTTTGGGTGGATGGTTGGGCGCAGGGTGGTAACTCCGCCAGCGGAATTCCGCTGTCTGTCTTAAGCCAGAATAAAGGAGGAAAGACATCCCTGTTCAAATTATTTAAGTATGCTTAACATAAAACGTGGCACGGAAAAGTAGCTTAGACGGCTTTCGTAATAGAAGCGGGTGAGAAAAAAAAATGAAAAATAGGGGTTTTCGGTTACACAAAATCTGGACGTGATAGAGAAATTTTGATATCAGATCTGAAATCAGCATCAGCGCTTTAGTAGGAATCAGTAGTTCACGTGTCTGTAACAAAAAAAAAGTTGAAATTTGTTGCCTAGTGTTATTCAAAAACTCGAGGACATTTATTCAACGTTTTGGGTATGCTTAATTAACCATAACCAAAGCTCTCTCTCTCTCTCTCTCTCTCTCTCTCTCTCTCTCTCTCTCTCTCGCGGCATAAAGTGGGAAAACAGGACTGCCGATGCTGAAGGGAGGAGGCTAGTTGACTTTGCTGATGAGAACTTCCTCACTCAGTGGGTCAACGAGCCTACACGAGGCGAAAGCGTTCTAGACTTAGTGTTCACGACCGAAGACAACCTCGTCACTGGCCTCACCGTTGACGAATCGTTGGGCGGGAGTGATCACAGTCTTATTAGGTTCCGTGTGTGCGTCCCTCGGGTGAAGCGTAGTAACTCGAGAGGCAGTAAGCTCGATCTCCGGCGGGCGAACTTTGTTAGCCTCAGGGATAGCGTAGGAGATATGGGGTTAGAGGTCGGCGGCGATGTTGAGGGAGTGTGGAGTGCATTCCGGGACGAGTTTATGGTGCTGCAGTCTGCTGCCATACCCTCAAAACCGGTCACCCCTGCTTCAACGCAGCCTAAGTGGTTCAATCGTGACATCGCTTCGGCTATCCGAAATAGGAAAGTAGCGCATAGAGGCGAAGGCCAATCGTTCCCATGAGAACACTTTAGCGTATGTCCGCCTGTGTAGGGAAGTGAAGGCGAAGTTAGGCTAGCGAAACGTAACGAAAAACTACGGGTGGCAAGCTCTGCAAGGGAACCCTAAGGAGTTCTTCCGTTATGTTAATAGTAGAAAGCCATTAGAAGCATGATAGGTCCGTTAAAGGACGGAAGCGGCGTTCTGCGGACCTTGGACGCGGACATCGCCAATGTGCTTAATGAGTACTTTGCGGGAGTGTTTCACCAGGGAGGACACCCGCATCATCCCCGAGCCAGGTGTGAGGCACGAAGGTGCTGGCCTGGATGATGTTCGATGTACCGCGACAGTCGTTGCCGATAGAATAGACAAACTGAGCGCGTTTAAGGCTCCTGGCCAGACCAGTTTCTCCCCAGAGTGTTGCGGGAGGTGCGCGACCAGGTGGCTCCCCACCTGGCTACAGTCTTCAACAAATCGTTGGAGACGGGTCAGGTGCTTGGTGACTGGAGGGAAGCCAACGTGACCCCTATCTTTAAGAAAGGGGATCACGAAAGTCCAGGGAACTATCGTCCCATTAGTCTCACTTCAGTTGTAGGTAATTATTAGAGGGGATAATAGCGGATAGGATCGTGACCATTTGGATTCCTACAAGCTGCTTGGGGACTCCCAACATGGGTTTAGACGGCATAGGTCGTGTCTCACCAACTTGCTCGAGTTGTTCCACGTCATGTTGGGTGAGTACGATAAGAGTAGGGCGATTGATATACTTTATCTCGACTTTCAGAAAGCCTTTGATAAGGTACCTCACCGCCGGCTAATGGCGAAAGTGCGCGCGCTGGGTATCGGTGGGAAATAGGTAGGTGGATTGAAAACTGGCTGAGGAATAGGCGGCAGAGGGTTGTAATTAAGGGCTAGTTCGGGTTGGGCCTCGGTCACTAGTGGGTTCCTCAGGGTTCCGTTTTGGGGCCACTGTTGTTTATCATTTACATAAATGATATCGACGGTGGCATCGTCAGTCGGATCGCGAATTCGCTGATGATACCAAGCTTGGGGCCAATGTTGGGACGCCCGAAGCGATCGAGGAACTGCGTGCGGACCTAGGTAGGATAGGAGAGTGGTCCGAAAAATGGCAAATGCCGTTTAACTTGGTAAACTGCAAAGTGATGCACATTGGCTACGCCAATCCCAAGTCGGACTACTATATGTTGGGTAGTATAATCGAGGTGACTGATTTAGAAAAGGACTTGGGTGTGCTAATTAGCAGCGACCTTAAGTTTACGAAACAGTGTGTAGAGGTGGAAAAGAAAGCCCAGAACTATTGGTTATATCAGGAGGCAATTTCAGTTTTCGGAACAAGGAGATTGTGCTCTCACTGTACAATTCCCTTGTTCGGCCGCACGTGAGTATGCTGTGCATTCTGGTCACCCACCCTCAGGAAAGATATTGTGAGGCTGGCGAGTGCAGGCGAGGCCACAAGTTAATCCCTTCCGTTAGGCATATGGGCTACAATCGACGGTTACGCGCCCCTGAACTTGTTTTCGCTTGAAACTCGGAGGCTGCGCGGTCAACTGATCGAGGTTTTCAAGCTCTTACGCGGGTTCAACGATGTCGATTTTAGAAGTATGTTTAGTTTAAATGATAACCACTCGCAACAATGGTTGGAAGTTGGATTTGAAACGGTTTAGGACTAGTGTGTGTGGGAATTACTTTACGTATAATCTGTGACACATGGAACAGGTTACCTTCGGAAGTGTGAACAGTTCCTCTGTGGTCAGTTCAAGAAAAGGTAGACGAAATCTTGCACACTATTTGAGTGTGTAAGACATTTAGGACCTCAGTCTGCGGAAATTTCTTTTCCTATAAAATAGTTAATATCTGGAACCAACTTCCTCAGAGTTGTTTCCAGTCCAAAGTGTAAATGTGTTTAAAAATAGGCTAGACAAAGTATTGAACACACTCATAGTTTAAGATTAAAACCTCAGAAAACTCTGCAGGAGTTCGCTGCTCGGTGTCTCTGGAGCAAGCTAAATATAGAGCTATTTATATTTCTCCACTTTCCTGTAAAATTCCTTGGCTACTTTTCCAGGGTCAGGTATTTTCTTCAACCTTTTTCCGTACCTGCCTCTGCAGGGAGGGAGCGGAGGGTGGGGGAGAGAGCCTTTCTACTTACTATCCAGTTTTCTACTACTGCTAGATAGTTGAAAGAAAATAAACTTTTACAAAATTTTCCCTGGCAACCCGTTGCCTTGGTACCTCCTCGGTATGGGCCGCAAGGCCTTTTGAGTACTTTTTTCCTTGTAACTCCTTCCTTGTAACTCTCTTTCTCTCTCTCTTTCTCTCTCTCTCTCTCTCTCTCTCTCTCTTCTTTCTCTCTCTCTCTCTCTCTTTCTCTCTCTCTCTCTCTCTTTCTCTCTCTTTTCTCTCTCTCTCTCTTTTCTCTTTTCTCTCTTTTCTCTTTCGGGAGGGCGGGTAAAGTATTTTGCACAATCCCGTCCCGTGGGTTACTAGGACCCCATCCCATCCCTACTCTGTCCTTTTAGATTACGTTAAGGTTGTTCTCCTCTCACTGCAAAAAAAAAAAAAAAAAAAAAAAAACTTTTTTAGTATTAAGTCTTTCTCTCTTCTTTTACTATTAGGACCCTACTGCTACCTCATGCGTGGGAAGAGAGGCTTTGGAACCTCTATAAATAACACCATTTAACGCTCGTAGGTTGTGAGAGACTGGGATGGAGGGGTCCCAGGCGTAGGGGCGCGATGAATGGAGTGTGGCTAGTGCCCCGTTAAGCCCATTCCTAACGCGTAATGGCTTGACCAGCCCCCTGCGACCGTTCTTTGGTGACCAATTGATGGTGCTTGGCTGTACTGCTCTGAGGTGAGAGGGCTTTACTGCCCAGCTGGCTGCCAGGCCAGCGTAAAGTCTCGGGCGTAGCCTCTGGGTCTGGTGGGATATCCCTTGAACACTGGATTCTAAGAGTCTGGCCCACTTGTGAGTGACTAGTAAGACTTAGTAAGGGGCTGCATCTCGCTGTCGCTCCTGGCGGAAAATCCGTGACGCTTGCGTCGCGAGTGTTTGTCAGTTGGTAGCTGCGACACGTTTGGGACGGTCCGGCCCTGGGGAGACCTTTGGTCGGTGCGGCAGCAGGAGAGGTGTAGTCTTCTGGAAGGAATGAACGTCACTTGCAAAAAGGCGGGTGCGGCTACGCGCGGGATTAATTCACCCCCCCCCCCTTTTTTATATACTGGTCATAACGTTTTTGGATAGTTTTCATTGCTAGAACGCTTTATCTTATTCAGAGTATTCAGAAAAAACAAAAAAAAGAGAAAATATGGCAGGGCCAGCTAAATTGAAAGCAGAATGCTTTAAATGTAAAGTTAATCATTGGTGCGTAGACTTCCCAGAGGGTAGTATCAGCGATATCACATCCCTTAGTGTATGTTTGTTTTGTAAACTTAGAGACAACCACGAAAAGGAAGTTAAAGAGCTAAAGGAATTAGTAAAAAAGCTTGAAGCTAGGGTCGTAGCACTGGAAATCCAACCCAGTGGACAAGATCAAATTAAAAACACACCAGCAGATTCAAACTGTAAGATTAAGTATCAAGAACAAAGGGAGGGCTCAAAGAAGGGGCTGATAGAGAAGGGTGGGAAGGGATCGATAGAGAAGGGTGGGAAGGGGCCTGCTGATGGCCCAAAGAAACCGAAGGATGTAGCTACCTGTCGGGGTGGGTCGGGTGGTGTAACTGCGTGTATGGGTGGCGACGGGTTTCGAAAGGTCTCGGGCAAGAAGGCTGCGAAGCCGAAGCCTGAGACCCCAGTTGCCCCTGTCAAGACCTCTAACCGCTTTAGTCTCCTGTGCTCGAAGGAGGAAGACACCGTTTTGATTGGGGACTCGCAGATCAGGGGCCAGGAGAAGTACTTTGCTTCTGCAAACCGGGATGGGAGGAAGGTAAGGTGCTTACCTGGGCGGGGAACGGCGCACTTAAGGAAGGAGGTAGAGAAGGTGCGCGTGGATAGTCGGAGGACTGCGATCGTTGTCCACGCTGGTGGCAATGACCTGTTCCTCAAAGGCGGTGGGGTAGGTCTTACAGAAGGGATCATCACCGAGATCATGTCTCTTGCGGATGATCTAAAACTGAAGACAGACAGGGGAATGTTAATGGGTATTTTACCGCGAATGAATGTCAGTGACCACTCGCTCAGTAAGGTCATTGGCATCAACGAGAGGGTACAAGACTTGTGCGTTCCGCTGGGCGTGAAGTTTATTGACCCCTTCGATGCATTTTCGGGTAGGTGGGACCTTTACCAGAGGGATGGTGTCCACCTCAATGACAAGGGTAAAGGTGTGCTAGGCGCGCTGCTCGACCGGCACCTATACAGAATGGTGAGGTCGAGTCCTGGGAGAGATGATGGGCCCCCACCGGGGAGAGATGAGGATGAGCCGGTGGCGGACGTACCTTCGACTGAAGGGTGCGGCGAAGTACAGATGGGTGACCCTCCTCCTACGTTGGAGGGGGCTCAGTCTCCTGTGGAAGTTGCCCCCTCGTTAGTGAGGGGCTCTTCAACTCCCGACAGCCTGGCTGTTCGGGAAACGGGTCGTGCTAGGGGGCGGTCAGAATAGGGAAGGCTCCCTCCGTGCAATGCTTTTTAATGCTAGGTCAATTAGGAACAAGTTTCGCGAGCTACGGGCGCTCTTAGCATCAGAATACCAGGATATCGTTGCTATCACCGAGTCCTGGATTCATACTGATCGTAGGGACTACGTTGGGGAGTTCGAAATTCCCGGGTATAGAATGTTTCGCAAAGACCGCACCCGTGGGAGGGGGGTGGGGTACTAATATACGTCAGAGACACGTTGAGTCCGGTTGACTGCCAGTTCCGGTCGGAACGGGAGCTGCTTGGCGTCGATCTGAACGTGGGAGGGACGAACTATAGGTTAATCTTGGTGTACAGACCTCCGCATCTCCTCCTCGAGGAGGATACAGCCCTGTACACCGAACTCAGTAGCCTGCTAGGGGATAGGGTGTGTGTAGTTTTAGGAGACTTCAACTGTCGCGGCATAAAGTGGGAAAACAGGACTGCCGATGCTGAAGGGAGGAGGCTAGTTGACTTTGCTGATGAGAACTTCCTCACTCAGTGGGTCAACGAGCCTACACGAGGCGAAAGCGTTCTAGACTTAGTATTCACGACCGAAGACAACCTCGTCACTGGCCTCACCGTTGACGAATCGTTGGGCGGGAGTGATCACGGTCTTATTAGGTTCCGTGTGTGCGTCCCTCGGGTGAAGCGTAGTAACTCGAGAGGCAGTAAGCTCGATCTCCGGCGGGCGAACTTTGTTAGCCTCAGGGATAGCGTAGCAGAGATGGGGTTAGAGGTTGGCGGCGATGTTGAGGGAGTGTGGAGTGCATTCCGGGATGAGTTTATGGTGCTGCAGTCTGCTGCCATACCCTCAAAACGGTCACCCCTGCTTCAACGCAGCCTAAGTGGTTCAATCGTGGCATCGCTTCGGCTATCCGAAATAGGAAAGTAGCGTATAGGAGGGCGAAGGCCAATCGTTCCCACGAGAACACTGAAGCGTATGTCCGCCTGTGTAGGGAAGTGAAGGCGAAGGTTAGGCTAGCGAAACGTAACGAAGAACTACGGGTGGCAAGCCTCTGCAAGGGAACCCTAAGGAGTTCTTCAGTTATGTTAATAGTAGAAAGCCATTAGAAGCATGATAGGTCCTTTAAAGGACGGAAGCGGCGTTCTGCGGACCTCCGACGCGGACATCGCTAATGTGCTTAATGAGTACTTTGCGGGAGTGTTCACCAGGGAGGATACCCGCGTCATCCCCGAGCCAGCTGTGAGGCACGAAGGTGCTGCCTGGATAGTGTTAGATGTACCGCGACAGTCGTTGCTCATAGAATAGACAAACTGAGCGCGTTTAAGGCTCCTGGGCCAGACCAGTTTCTCCCCAGTGTTTTGCGAGAAGTGCGCGACCAGGTGGCTCCCCACCTGGCTACAGTCTTCAACAAATCGTTGGGATGGGCCAGGTGCCTGGTGACTGGAGGGAGGCCAACGTGACCCCTATCTTTAAGAAAGGGGATCACGAAAGTCCAGGGAACTATCGTCCTATTAGTCTCACTTCAGTTGTAGGTAAATTATTAGAAAGGATAATAGCTGATAGAATCGTTGACCATTTGGATTCCTACAAGCTGCTTGGGGACTCCCAACATGGGTTTAGACGGCATAGGTCGTGTCTCACCAACTTGCTCGAGTTTTTCCACGTCATGTTGAGTGAGTACGATAAGAGTAGGGCGATTGATATACTTTATCTCGACTTTCAGAAAGCCTTTGATAAGGTACCTCACCGCCGGCTAATGGCGAAAGTGCGCGCGCTGGGTATCGGTGGGGAAATAGGTAGGTGGATTGAAAACTGGCTAAGGAATAGGCGGCAGAGGGTGGTAATTAAAGGGGCTAGTTCGGGTTGGGCCTCGGTCACTAGTGGGGTTCCTCAGGGTTCCGTTTTGGGGCCACTGTTGTTTACCATTTACATAAATGATATCGACGGTGGCATCGTCAGTCGGATCGCCAAATTCGCTGATGACACCAAGCTTGGGGCCAATGTTGGGACGCCCGAAGCGATCGAGGAACTGCGTGCGGACCTAGGTAGGATAGGAGAGTGGTCCGAAAAATGGCAAATGCCGTTTAACTTGGGTAAATGCAAAGTGATGCACATTGGCTACGCCAATCCCAAGTCGGACTACTCGATGTTGGGCAGTAATATCGAGGTGACTGATTTAGAAAAGGACTTGGGTGTGCTAATTAGCAGCGACCTTAAGTTTACGAAACAGTGTGTAGAGGTGGAAAAGAAAGCCCAGAAACTATTGGGTTATATCAGGAGGCAATTTCAGTTTCGGAACAAGGAGATTGTGCTCTCACTGTACAATTCCCTTGTTCGGCCGTACCTGGAGTATGCTGTGCAGTTCTGGTCGCCCACCCTCAGGAAAGATATTGAGAGGCTGGAGCGAGTGCAGGCGAGGGCCACAAAGTTGATCCCTTCCGTTAGGCATATGGGCTACAATCGACGGTTACGCGCCCTGAACTTGTTTTCGCTTGAAACTCGGAGGCTGCGCGGTCAACTGATCGAGGTTTTCAAGCTCTTACGAGGGTTCAACGATGTCGATTTTAGAAGTATGTTTAGTTTAAATGATAACCCAACTCGCAACAATGGTTGGAAGTTGGATTTGAAACGGTTTAGGACTAGTGTGTGTGGGAATTACGTTACGTATAAGATCTGTGACACATGGAACAGGTTACCTTCGGAAGTTGTGAACAGTTCCTCTGTGGATCAGTTCAAGAAAAGGTTAGACGAAATCTTGCACACTATTTGAGTGTGTAAAGACATTTAGGACCTCAGTCTGCGGAAATTTCTTTTCCTGTAAAATAGTTGATATCTGGAACCAACTTCCCTCAGAGGATGTTTCCAGTCAAAGTGTAAATCTGTTTAAAAATAGGCTAGACAAAGTACAGAACACACTCATAGTTTAAGATTAAAACCTCAGAAAACTCTGCAGGAGTTCGCTTGCTCGGTGTCTCTGTGAGCAAGCTAAATATAGAGCTATTTATATATTCTCCACTTTCCTGTAAAATTTCCTTGGCTACTTTTCCAGGGTCAAGGTATTTTCTTCAACCTTTTTCCGTACCTGCCTCTGGCAGGGAGGGAGCGGAGGGTGGGGAGAGAGCCTTCTACTTTTCTATCCAGTTTTCTACTACTGCTAGCATAGTTGAAAGACAAAATTTTCCCTGGCACCCGTTGCCATTGGTACCTCCTCGGTATGGGCCGCAAGGCCTTTTGAGGTACTTCTTTTCCTTGTAACTCCTTGTAACTCTCTCTCTCTCTCTCTCTCTCTCTCTCTCTCTCTCTCTCTCTCTCTCTCTCTCTCTCTCTCTCTCTCTCTCTCTCTCTCTCTCTCTCTCTCTCTCTCTCTCTCTCACCGCCGGCTAATGGCGAAAGTGCGCGCGCTGGGTATCGGTGGGGAAATAGGTAGGTGGATTGAAAACTGGCTAAGGAATAGGCGGCAGAGGGGTGGTAATTAAAGGGGCTAGTTCGGGTTGGGCCTCGGTCACTAGTGGGGTTCCTCAGGGTTCCGTTTTGGGGCCACTGTTGTTTACCATTTACATAAATGATATCGACGGTGGCATCGTCAGTCGGATCGCCAAATTCGCTGATGACACCAAGCTTGGGGCCAATGTTGGGACGCCCGAAGCGATCGAGGAACTGCGTGCGGACCTAGGTAGGATAGGAGAGTGGTCCGAAAAATGGCAAATGCCGTTTAACTTGGGTAAATGCAAAGTGATGCACATTGGCTACGCCAATCCCAAGTCGGACTACTCGATGTTGGGCAGTAATATCGAGGTGACTGATTTAGAAAAGGACTTGGGTGTGCTAATTAGCAGCGACCTTAAGTTTACGAAACAGTGTGTAGAGATGGAAAAGAAAGCCCAGAAACTATTGGGTTATATCAGGAGGCAATTTCAGTTTCGGAACAAGGAGATTGTGCTCTCACTGTACAATTCCCTTGTTCGGCCGTACCTGGAGTATGCTGTGCAGTTCTGGTCGCCCACCCTCAGGAAAGATATTGAGGCTGGAGGCTGGAGCGAGTGCAGGCGAGGGCCACAAAGTTGATCCCTTCCGTTAGGCATATGGGCTACAATCGACGGTTACGCGCCCTGAACTTGTTTTCGCTTGAAACTCGGAGGCTGCGCGGTCAACTGATCGAGGTTTTCAAGCTCTTACGAGGGTTCAACGATGTCGATTTTAGAAGTATGTTTAGTTTAAATGATAACCCAACTCGCAACAATGGTTGGAAGTTGGATTTGAAACGGTTTAGGACTAGTGTGTGTGGAATTACGTTACGTATAAGATCTGTGACACATGGAACAGGTTACCTTCGGAAGTTGTGAACAGTTCCTCTGTGGATCAGTTCAAGAAAAGGTTAGACGAAATCTTGCACACTATTTGAGTGTGTAAAGACATTTAGGACCTCAGTCTGCGGAAATTTCTTTTCCTGTAAAATAGTTGATATCTGGAACCAACTTCCCTCAGAGGATGTTTCCAGTCAAAGTGTAAATCTGTTTAAAAATAGGCTAGACAAAGTACAGAACACACTCATAGTTTAAGATTAAAACCTCAGAAAACTCTGCAGGAGTTCGCTTGCTCGGTGTCTCTGTGAGCAAGCTAAATATAGAGCTATTTATATATTCTCCACTTTCCTGTAAAATTTCCTTGGCTACTTTTCCAGGGTCAAGGTATTTTCTTCAACCTTTTTCCGTACCTGCCTCTGGCAGGGAGGGAGCGGAGGGTGGGGAGAGAGCCTTCTACTTTTCTATCCAGTTTTCTACTACTGCTAGCATAGTTTGAAAGACAAAATTTTCCCTGGCACCCGTTGCCATTGGTACCTCCTCGGTATGGGCCGCAAGGCCTTTTGAGGTACTTCTTTTCCTTGTAACTTGTAACTCTCTCTCTCTCTCTCCTCTCTCTCTCTCTCTCTCTCTCTCTTTCTCTCTCTCTTTCTCTCTCTCTCTCTCTCTCTCTCTCTTTCTCTCTCTCTCTCTCTCTCTTTCTCCACGCTGGTGGCAATGACCTGTTCCTCAAAGGCGGTGGGGTAGGTCTTACAGAAGGGATCATCACCGAGATCATGTCTCTTGCGGATGATCTAAAACTGAAGACAGACAGGGGAATGTTAATGGGTATTTTACCGCGAATGAATGTCAGTGACCACTCGCTCAGTAAGGTCATTGGCATCAACGAGAGGGTACAAGACTTGTGCGTTCCGCTGGGCGTGAAGTTTATTGACCCCTTCGATGCATTTTCGGGTAGGTGGGACCTTTACCAGAGGGATGGTGTCCACCTCAATGACAAGGGTAAAGGTGTGCTAGGCGCGCTGCTCGACCGGCACCTATACAGAATGGTGAGGTCGAGTCCTGGAGAGATGATGGGCCCCCACCGGGGAGAGATGAGGATGAGCCGGTGGCGGACGTACCTTCGACTGAAGGGTACGGCGAAGTACAGATGGGTGACCCTCCTCCTACGTTGGAGGGGGCTCAGTCTACTGTGGAAGTTGCCCCCTCGTTAGTGAGGGGCTCTTCAACTCCCGACAGCCTTGGCTGTTCGGGAAACGGGTCGTGCTAGGGGGCGGTCAGAATAGGGAAGGCTCCCTCCGTGCAATGCTTTTTAATGCTAGGTCAATTAGGAACAAGTTTCGCGAGCTACGGGCGCTCTTAGCATCAGAATACCAGGATATCGTTGCTATCACCGAGTCCTGGATTCATACTGATCGTAGGGACTACGTTGGGGAGTTCGAAATTCCCGGGTATAGAATGTTTCGCAAAGACCGCACCCGTGGGGAGGGGGGGGGGTATACTAATATGTCAGAGACACGTTGAGTCCGGTTGACTGCCAGTTCCGGTCGGAACGGGAGCTGCTTGGCGTCGATCTGAACGTGGGAGGGACGAACTATAGGTTAATCTTGGTGTACAGACCTCCGCATCTCCTCCTCGAGGAGGATACAGCCCTGTACACCGAACTCAGTAGCCTGCTAGGGGATAGGGTGTGTGTAGTTTTAGGAGACTTCAACTGTCGCGGCATAAAGTGGGAAAACAGGACTGCCGATGCTGAAGGGAGGAGGCTAGTTGACTTTGCTGATGAGAACTTCCTCACTCAGTGGGTCAACGAGCCTACACGAGGCGAAAGCGTTCTAGACTTAGTATTCACGACCGAAGACAACCTCGTCACTGGCCTCACCGTTGACGAATCGTTGGGCGGGAGTGATCACGGTATTATTAGGTTCCGTGTGTGCGTCCCTCGGGTGAAGCGTAGTAACTCGAGAGGCAGTAAGCTCGATCTCCGGCGGGCGAACTTTGTTAGCCTCAGGGATAGCGTAGCAGAGATGGGGTTAGAGGTTGGCGGCGATGTTGAGGGAGTGTGGAGTGCATTCCGGGATGAGTTTATGGTGCTGCAGTCTGCTGCCATACCCTCAAAACTGGTCACCCTGCTTCAACGCATCCTAAGTGGTTCAATCGTGGCATCGCTTCGGCTATCCGAAATAGGAAAGTAGTGTATAGGAGGGCGAAGGCCAATCGTTCCCACGAGAACACTGAAGCGTATGTCCGCCTGTGTAGGGAAGTGAAGGCGAAGGTTAGGCTAGCGAAACGTAACGAAGAACTACGGGTGGCAAGCCTCTGCAAGAGGAACCCTAAGGAGTTCTTCAGTTATGTTAATAGTAGAAAGCCTATTAGAAGCATGATAGGTCCTTTAAAGGACGGAAGCGGCGTTCTGCGGACCTCCGACGCGGACATCGCTAAGGTGCTTAATGAGTACTTTGCGGGAGTGTTCACCAGGGAGGATACCCGCGTCATCCCCGAGCCAGCTGTGAGGCACGAAGGTGCTGACCTGGATAGTGTTAGATGTACCGCGACAGTCGTTGCTCATAGAATAGACAAACTGAGCGCGTTTAAGGCTCCTGGGCCAGACCAGTTTCTCCCCAGTGTTTGCGAGAAGTGCGCGACCAGGTGGCTCCCCACCTGGCTACAGTCTTCAACAAATCGTTGGAGATGGGCCAGGTGCCTGGTGACTGGAGAGAGGCCAACGTGACCCTATCTTTAAGAAAGGGGATCACGAAAGTCCAGGGAACTATCGTCCTATTAGTCTCACTTCAGTTGTAGGTAAATTATTAGAAAGGATAATAGCTGATAGAATCGTTGACCATTTGGATTCCTACAAGCTGCTTGGGGACTCCCAACATGGGTTTAGACGGCATAGGTCGTGTCTCACCAACTTGCTCGAGTTTTTCCACGTCATGTTGAGTGAGTACGATAAGAGTAGGGCGATTGATATACTTTATCTCGACTTTCAGAAAGCCTTTGATAAGGTACCTCACCGCCGGCTAATGGCGAAAGTGCGCGCGCTGGGTATCGGTGGGGAAATAGGTAGGTGGATTGAAAACTGGCTAAGGAATAGGCGGCAGAGGGTGGTAATTAAAGGGGCTAGTTCGGGTTGGGCCTCGGTCACTAGTGGGGTTCCTCAGGGTTCCGTTTTGGGGCCACTGTTGTTTACCATTTACATAAATGATATCGACGGTGGCATCGTCAGTCGGATCGCCAAATTCGCTGATGACACCAAGCTTGGGGCCAATGTTGGGACGCCCGAAGCGATCGAGGAACTGCGTGCGGACCTAGGTAGGATAGGAGAGTGGTCCGAAAAATGGCAAATGCCGTTTAACTTGGGTAAATGCAAAGTGATGCACATTGGCTACGCCAATCCCAAGTCGGACTACTCGATGTTGGGCAGTAATATCGAGGTGACTGATTTAGAAAAGGACTTGGGTGTGCTAATTAGCAGCGACCTTAAGTTTACGAAACAGTGTGTAGAGATGGAAAAGAAAGCCCAGAAACTATTGGGTTATATCAGGAGGCAATTTCAGTTTCGGAACAAGGAGATTGTGCTCTCACTGTACAATTCCCTTGTTCGGCCGTACCTGGAGTATGCTGTGCAGTTCTGGTCGCCCACCCTCAGGAAAGATATTGAGAGGCTGGAGCGAGTGCAGGCGAGGGCCACAAAGTTGATCCCTTCCGTTAGGCATATGGGCTACAATCGACGGTTACGCGCCCTGAACTTGTTTTCGCTTGAAACTCGGAGGCTGCGCGGTCAACTGATCGAGGTTTTCAAGCTCTTACGAGGGTTCAACGATGTCGATTTTAGAAGTATGTTTAGTTTAAATGATAACCCAACTCGCAACAATGGTTGGAAGTTGGATTTGAAACGGTTTAGGACTAGTGTGTGTGGGAATTACGTTACGTATAAGATCTGTGACACATGGAACAGGTTACCTTCGGAAGTTGTGAACAGTTCCTCTGTGGATCAGTTCAAGAAAAGGTTAGACGAAATCTTGCACACTATTTGAGTGTGTAAAGACATTTAGGACCTCAGTCTGCGGAAATTTCTTTTCCTGTAAAATAGTTGATATCTGGAACCAACTTCCCTCAGAGGATGTTTCCAGTCAAAGTGTAAATCTGTTTAAAAATAGGCTAGACAAAGTACAGAACACACTCATAGTTTAAGATTAAAACCTCAGAAAACTCTGCAGGAGTTCGCTTGCTCGGTGTCTCTGTGAGCAAGCTAAATATAGAGCTATTTATATATTCTCCACTTTCCTGTAAAATTTCCTTGGCTACTTTTCCAGGGTCAAGGTATTTTCTTCAACCTTTTTCCGTACCTGCCTCTGGCAGGGAGGGTGGGGAGAGAGCCTTCTACTTTTCTATCCAGTTTTCTACTACTGCTAGCATAGTTTGAAAACAAAATTTTCCCTGGCACCCGTTGCCATTGGTACCTCCTCGGTATGGGCCGCAAGGCCTTTTGAGGTACTTCTTTTCCTTGTAACTCCTTGTAACTCTCTCTCTCTCTCTCTCTCTCTCTCTCTTCTCTCTCTCTCTCTCTTCTCTCTCTCTCTCTCTCTCTCTCTCTCTCTTCTCTCTCTCTCTCTCTCTCTCTCTCTCTCTCTCTCTCTTTCTCTCTCTTCTCTGTGGATCAGTTCAAGAAAAGGGTAGACGAAATCTTGCACACTATTTGAGTGTGTAAAGACATTTAGGACCTCAGTCTGCGGAAATTTCTTTTCCTATAAAATAGTTAATATCTGGAACCAACTTCCCTCAGAGGTTGTTTCCAGTCAAAGTGTAAATCTGTTTAAAAATAGCTAGACAAAGTACTGAACACACACATAGTTTAAGATTAAAACCTCAGAAAACTCTGCAGGAGTTCGCTTGCTCGGTGTCTCTGTGAGCAAGCTAAATATAGAGCTATTTATATATTCTCCACTTTCCTGTAAAATTTCCTTGGCTACTTTTCCAGGGTCAAGGTATTTTCTTCAACCTTTTTCCGTACCTGCCTCTGGCAGGGAGGGAGCGGAGGGTGGGAGAGAGCCTGCTACTTTTCTATCCAGTTTTCTACTACTGCTAGGATAGTTGAAAGAAAAATAAACTTTTACAAAATTTTCCCTGGCACCCGTTGCCATTGGTACCTCCTCGGTATGGGCCGCAAGGCCTTTTGAGGTACTTCTTTTCCTTGTAACTCCTTGTAACTCTCTCTCTCTCTCTCTCTCTCTCTCTCTCTCTCTCTCTTATCCCCACCAGGATTCAGCCTTACGATAAAAATGACGAAACTGATAAACGAGAAGTCAGACTCAAAATTACAACTTGAGCCATAAGCACCGCCTGCCATCATCCATAACATAGTTTGGAAAAGAAACAATTTTTTCCACTGGCAGTCAAGAAACCTACAATAAATCGTTAAAGAAAAATCTTTCAAGGAAGAACCTCGAATACCTCTGGAGGAAAATCAATAAACCTTGAAGAAGACAGTCTTCACCGTGTCCATACTTGCCAACCCTACCGATTTGAAGACTATTCTCCCTTTTACCGATTTTATACGCTAATCATACCGCATTTCATTATATTTCAGAAAGTAGCATCGCAACGTGCATACTTCTCAGAAAGCTCAACTGTTTTTATTCTCTTTAGTATACAAGGATAAAGATCACTGAGATTAATAGTTTATTTATTAAATAAATGTGAGAAACACCCATCATTTTTTTAACTATTAATCCCAGATAGGAATTCACGGGTCCACAGACCCAACACGCAATTCATTTCTGACTCATGATCACTATTGAAATCCATCCAGGACCAAGCAAGTTTTTTTTTCCACATCATCAACACGAACAAGTTGCAAATAATATCATACCTTTTATGTTCAGAATGCACTAGAGTGCATCATTTAAGGCTAGATTTTCAAACATTTCCAGGGGTGGGTATGCTCCCGGACGCCCCCGGCACTGATTACAAATCTTCCCGTTTTCGTTTTTTTGCAAAATGTTGGCAAGCACGCGTATCTTCGATAGCTTACCATCTTCTTCGCTAGGCTCCGATATAATATAGCTTAGTTCGTTCACGTTAATTTGCTGTACTCAAAATATAAGTTGAATCCTTCGTTCAACTCAGAAATACGCCGCGCCTTTTCATTTAATTCAATCATTATAACTTCAGCATTGTAATTTAGTCAACTGCATTTTCCTGTATCATTTGAACATTGTAATATTAAATAAATGTTATTCATATTTCAAGTTTATCTGTTACTTCTTATTAATGAGAAAAATCGGTCATTATATCATTTTCTTTGATTAAATGTAAGAACTTTTTCAAATTCCAACCACAGACGAACTGGCGACCCTTGATAACAAATCAGTAACTTTATTAATTATAACCCATTATGAAGTGGTGACCATATATATATATACGGTATACCTTTCAACCTTTCAAATGTTCTGTGCGATGATTCCTCATTTCAAGAAGGTCAAGCCTGTCGCCCCTCCTCTCGAGTTGGCCTGGTGAAGTAGTGAGTTGGTTTTGTGTGTATATATGTATATATATATATATATATATATATATGTGTGTGTGTGTGTGTGTTTGTGTTTACATACCACTTTCCAATGAGTACGTTTGTGTAGTTCTTTTGTCGAAGAAGTTCCGATAGAAGAATTTCAGACTGGAATTCCTCCTACAATTTTCTGTGGGGTCTACGCTTTAAAAAAATTCAAATTAGATAAAGTTAAACTTAATTGTAAGGAAATCTTTAAATTTTATTATAATCCCCAAAATTAAATTCTTGACATTAATTACATAACAAAAGGTTTATTATTATATATATATATATATATATATATATATATATATATATATATATATATATATATATATATATTAGGAGAAATCCAATGACAAGGAGAAATGTAAATGCCATGAAAAGTCTTCTTTAATGCGCAACGTTTCGAGCAATACGCTCATCTTCAGGCTGTATAATAACAATGTGAAATTAAAATCAATAATTGAATGAAAAACAAGACAAAGAAAATTTCTATAACCTATTCATAAAGGCAAATTTTAAAAGACTGAGAAAAGAGGGTTAAATTCTAAGTTATACAGATTTACATATAAAATTAAGAAGCTATTTTTAAATACATATAGTAAATGTGAAATTAATACACTGGAAAAATTAACAATAGTACACTGGAATAATGAAACTAACTAACCTTTCACTGCAATTTCCGAGGCTAAACTGATTTAAGCAGAGGCAAAACGAGAAAACAAAAGATGGCGAGGGTGATTGGGGAAGGGGGGATTATAAGGAATTGGGGAAGGAGGAGGGATTATAAGAAATTTAAAGGGACAGCTGATGAGTCAACATTTAGCGAAGGGGTCAATGTTTTAATGTAAAGCGATTCCAAAATTCTAAGTGAGTTGGGACAAGTATTACAACCAAGAATTTTAAAATTGTCTAAAGTGACATCAGTTTTACATTTTATACTGTGTTCCCGAATACTAGAAACTTCTTTAGTTTTTAAAATTTTACCTGTTCGGCCACTTATTCCCATATGCGAATAAAATCTAGCCCTGAGAGAGCGAACAGTGCTGCCAATGTAATTCCCAAGGAGACACCTAGGGCAGGTAAATAAATATACAACACCGCTACGCAACGAGTCAGGGGTTCGATCCTTCGCTGAGAAAAAGCTACCTAAAGACGTTTTATTAATAAATATGATGCGGAAATCAGTATGATAAAAAAATTTCCTTAACAACTTTGTAAATTTAAGCTTAAATTCCTTATTCAAAGGACCCATTTCAGGTACCAAGAAATATTTTATATATTTCGGCACTGTAATACAAGGAAGTTGAGGGCTATAAACATTATTTAAGAAGGATCTAATTAGTTTGTCTACATATTGAACAGGAAAACTATTATTGGTAAAGTATGATCTTAGATTATTAAATTCATCATTAAGTAAGGTAAAACTAGAGGTCAAATTATATCCTCTGAACAGGAGAGTTTTAATACAAGACATCTTATAGTTGAAATCAGTAAAACTAAAAAAATTCATGCCCAAACCAGTGAAAGTGGGTTTCCTGTAAACTGATGTAGTAATAGAATCACCGTTTTTCGAAATTAAAAGATCTAAAAAGGGGAGGGAGCCATTTTGCTCAGTTTCCATTGTATACGTTATATATAGGCAGTCGTCCTGTGAGGAGAGCGGCCCTTGCTATCAAAACGTAAAGTCTGTTAATATATACAAATAGATTTGTCTGTTATGTATCGCAAAAACAACTAAATAAAGGCCAAAATAATTTAGAATTAAGGTCTTTACACTTTACATGAACTTACATGGTGAACATATCGGACTAGCTGTGTACATGTTTGCGACTATCATTCCGTCCCTGGACATCTGGTCTAAATTTGGAGTCTCTCTATTGGGTTCACCATTGCACCCCAAATCTCCCCACCCCATCTGAAATTTAATGATAAATAAAAATAGTGTTTTCTGCTTTTAATTCCTAAATAGTACGTACTGATATGAAGGTAATCTGTTTTGTAATTATTAGTATGTATTATGCTATTTCAAACCATAAAAAATAGCTTCTAAAATACGAAGCGGCAAATTACAAATTTTTATAGTTTACCTTCATCTTTTGTTTTCTTCTATAATATGTATTGTTTGAAGGTTAACGATAGTGTTATGATTTTTTTATTTATCTATTTATACTGAACTTATTATTATTATTATTATTATTATTATTATTACCCCTAGAGAAGAACTTTTAATATCCGTAAAAGCGATCAAGTCCAATTTAACTTTAAAAACATAATTAATTAAACCAGTAGTTCCCAAACTGTGGGTCGTAGCTAGGGAGATGATCCGGAGATCTCAAAATGTTACAAGAAGCTTTGGAAAAGAAAAATTAAAATTATCTTAAAATTCGAAAAAGATAGATGAAAAAAATAAAAATAAAAATCCAAAATTGTAAGGCAGCTTTACATTACATTATTTGTGCCTGCGTAATGTCCTTCAGATTAGAGATCGGTCAAGAGAACTAATCGCTGTTGAAGAACGACGAATTTTGTTTCCTTGGAGCGCAATATAGGTCACTTTTGATCGTAAAATGTGTTACAAATGAATGAAGTGGGTCATGTTTGCTCTAAATGAGATAAAAATTCCTTCAGAATACTAACTAAAAAATAATTTAGATTCTGTGGTTTATTAGCTCCTCAGTGGAGTGGCAAGAAAGACAAGTGATCAGAAGAGGGTTTGCACTGTCCAAAAAGTTTGAGAGATACTGCGCTAGTTGGATAATAATTTAAAAATGGAAAACAGGGTTCTTAAGTGTTCTTATTTCTAAGAACAAATTTGTTCTTATTTTTTAATTTTTCAATTTTTCATCTCATTTGTCAATCAGAATAAAATGTTAACGATATATTACGGATTTTCTTATTTTTGGGACAGAATTCTTATTTTTTGAAGTTGAGGTGCTGATTTTTATTTTTTAGGCTTGAGAACTCTGAATTAAAACTTTGTAAGTCTTCATTTAAAAGTTAATATATAAATTAACATCTGTAACCTGTAAAGTACAGTATGTCTACATACTTTACAGCTACGTACAGTCTACAGCTGTACGCAGCTCGAATGTATTGCAGTAATAATAATATAACAAAATATGTATTCATTCATATTTAATAATTAATTATAGCGATGCTTTTGACCAATGTTGAAAGAGTTACAATAAGTGAGTTTCATAACTAAGTTAAAAACTCAGTTATAGTTACTAGTCAACTAAGTTTTATTTTGGAGTTCTGTTTTTCTTATAACTGTGTTTTTAATTTGTTAAAACTTAGTTACTAAGTTTTGTACTAAGTAATAAAATGGCATCGGCGGTGTATGTGCTGACAGAATTGAAACGGGTGAGAGTTTTAAAATGAACAGTTGAAATATATTTTGTGTATACGGTAGACATTGGTTGCTCTTGAGCAAGTGGCTGCGAGTAGTTTGCCATATTATTAAGAAATAGAATTAGCCATTACTCTCTCAATAAAAGATGATTACCAGTCTTCGATCGACTGATGAAGGCAATAGTGAAAGCGAAACAGGTTTTCGTGAAACCATTGCTGGGGCTATTGCCCGGAACCTAGGGATCCGTTAGTCATCAGACTTTGTTTTCTGGTGTTTCTAATTTCTTTTACCTCTGATCTCATAGTGATCTGTATTTGCTGTTGTTTAGGGGCCATCCAGAAATCATGTAAGTGGTTGGGGAGATCAAAATGGTTGGTTGGAGCAGTCAAAGATTGCGAAAATCTGCTTTATTTACATAATTTTTGGATGGCTTCTTAGCAATACACAATAAATAAACAAACTTTTTCTTAATTTTCAATATTGAACGACACATTTATGTAACACTGCGATTTTTGCACTACTTTATAATTACTAAGTTTTTGTATAATCGAGTTTTAAACTTCGTTATTAACTAGTAACTAACTTTGTTTTCGAAAAACTTGTAACTTACCAACCAACTAGGTTTTTTTAGAGGGGCGATAACTAAGTTCTTTGGGAGTCCGATAACTAGCTAAGTAACTAGTGTTACAATTTTTTCCCGTAACTATCCCAAAACTGTTTTTGACACATGTTAATAGATTAAGTAATAGAGAGAAGAGAGGATTCACTATTTTTACTATTCAGGGTATGAGCAGCTCGCAGCATCATTGCCAAGTACACAGAGGGTATGTAAGTTTGTATATTTTTGTAAATAAATAATTGCAACATTATAATTATAGCTAGCAGATAGTAAAAATGAAGCAAGCTGAAAATTATTAGTAAAAGTAAAACTGTCCAGAGGAGCAACCAAGGACAATGACAAAATATATATTTATTGTAACAGACCGATCACAAACTTCAGGGATCAAGTACTGTGTGTGTGTGTATGTGTGTCGAAGAGAAGAACAATATAAAATATCCAAAATCACTGAATATTTTTTATATTTACGCAAAGGGGTAGACGAAAAGCGAAAGGAATATTGACCCCTTTTGAGGACAAGAACAGTTTACCGAAAGTAAATTAATTAAGAGTATTTTGTTTAACTCAGTGTTCAGTTTACCTAAACTTGAAACAAAGACAGACAATCCAAATGTCATTTTCCTCAGTGGTGCACAAGAATTAAGCATTGATACTAACCACAGTATACTCTATATAGGGGTCCCAAACCTGTCGATCATTTTGTATTTTTGAATGGATCACGAGACAGTAATAGATATTTCCACAATATTGCAATAGACATAGAAAATCCTAAAAACTAAATAAAATTTCAACAGAAAGACGCGCATTACTGATAATAAATTTATAATTCTTAACTAATTATATGAATCTCATTTCCTGCCTGAGGCAAGATAAGATTTTCTCACTCAGGACGCTTTCCATCATTGTACGTAAGTGATTAGTTAATTAAAAACAAAATATTTAATTATGAATCATAATACTTTATTATCCAATTTGAATACGAATGCTATCCTGACTAAACTCTCGCAGTGGTCTAACAGTAATTTGTTGGACCCTCTGCTAAGAAGAAGTCAAATGCGTATCATTTTCAAGGAGGGCGTGAAGAGGAATTTTTCTAACAGTTTTTAAAGATAAATATATTTGTTTGATTTGTAATGCCTACGTCTCCTTACCTAACAGACGTAATCCCTAATTGGTAATCCCTAATTCCGAGCGACATTACAAAGTTCTCGACAAGAGTCAGGAAAACAAATTTCCACCAAAATCAGAAATCGGGAAAAACAAAATTCGGGACTCGAAGTTGTAACTATAAAAGACCAACAACGATTGTTTAAGAAGGTGTGTAATAGATCAAAAACACTCATTAAAGTAGCGTCCTCTCGTGTTAGTGGCAGTCTCACACAACGTAAAATACTGTTACAGATTGTGATATGATTAAGGAAGGATTTTTAGAAGCGTCTGATTCTTTATTTGAGAATTTTTAAAACAAATCGTAAAAAAATGAGTGAACTGCTTAAGGAACAATTTAACTCTGGGTATAACACCTTTTAGTCCAAGCAAAAGTAGAAAATCTAGAGAATTTCTTTGACATAGATCTGAATCAGCTAAGAATAAGTTCGGACACGAATCTATTAATGAATTTGAAGTTCTTGGGAGGAAACGTAATTAAGGCTGTATCACAAATACGAAAAAATTGAGCACCAGGGCCAGACATATGGAGTGCCACGTTTTTAAAGAAATGTAAAAAGAAACACGGGACAAATGATGTATACAGTATATGGCATGTAGGATTAACTACAGGACTGTGTAGGTGAAAACATCCACACGCGCGTGAGCTTTGTTTACAAGTACAGTATGTAAAAAGAATTAAATCAGCTTAGAGCCATTAATTGTACTTACATCGTCCATGAGCATAATAATGAAATTGGGAAGCGTCCCATCTTTGTTTCCGGGGATGTCGGCTAACACCAAATTACACACACGATAAATAAAGAGAAATTAACAGTAATAAATTGGCGATCATTTTTAGTGCCGAATTCTTCACCACAAATCTGTTTCGGAAGCAGTTATTATTATTATTATTATTATTATTAATTAATAATTACATATATATATATATATAAAATAAAAATGCAATGATCGTTACACAGCATTAAACCAAAAATTTGTACTACAGGATTCTTTTTGATATATCCACTTAATAATTTATATTATGTAGTTGTATACCTATTAATTATTAATTAATAATTAATAAATTAATTAATAAATATAAAAAGGAATAGAATTAAAACTATGCTAAGTATATTATGCTAAAATTCTCGTATACTATCCATACACTCTTATGAACGTTAGCGGTAGATGTTTGTATTCGGTTAATTTCTCTCTTGCTGCATCCATCTTTGCATAGGGTTGACGACATTGACCTTGTCTCTGATAACACGATATGAGATAAAACTGACTAATTTGTGAATAAGAAAAATTGAATGTTTGTAAACTAAAGTAAGACCGGAATTGCAACGAATTTCTGCTGAAACTACAATCAGAAGTGTTCAGAGATATCGCTTGAATGTGATTAATATTTGTGACAGTTCCCACATTAATACTGATGTACTGTTGATTTTTTTTATGCATGAAGGAGAGGCCAAGAGCGAGTGGAGTCATCGTCATCGGAGTGGATAGGAGAGGAAGTGCGACTTAATAGATCATCGATAAATAAAAGGAAAAGAGTGGGTGACAGGATAGAACCCTGAAGAACACCACTGTCAATAGCTTTAGGAGAAAAACAGTATGTTGATAAAATAGTAATAATATATGTAACCAAAAAAAACTATAGAAAAGAACGCAATCATGGAAATCTTAAGCTTCACATTTGAGCTCATTGTATCAAGATTTGTGAAGCTTTAGATTTTCATGGCTGCGTTCTTTTCTATAGTTTTATTGACCAAATAATTGAACCGACGGTAATTGGGGCGCCGCAGGCACCCAAATTACTGAGGCCCAAGGTGAGAGGAATAGGAATGATGTTCAAAATAAAATACGCCGTAGACCCACAATTCGATTCGGTTTGGGCCGAATGCCCAAGTACCGCAGATCTAGCGAAATCGGGGCGTAGCGCCGATCTTTTGCTGAAAGTCTTGACAGAAAGAAATGAAAAGGGAATATTTGTTGACAATTATGTCTACAAGGAGATTCTTCAGTAATGAAATAAAGATAAGTTTATGATGAAGTGTTCTTTTTTATATTTTATAACAGGAAATAATACCTTGAGGTAAGAAAATTCATTTCCCAGATGAAGTAATTGTCCGAGGGCTAATAATAATAATAATAATATAATAATAATCTTTATTCAGAAAGTACACATTACATAAGATATACATCGCATCCATATAGGTTTACACAATGTTGACATTAACGTTTAATTTTGTATTTTTAGTTGTAATTAGTCTAATCAGCGCTTTCTTATCTGAATATACCTTTGGGAAGCAGGACAGCTTTTAAAGCAAAACTATTTGAGATTCAGTTCTATTTTTAGAAAGAAAAATAAGAAAATATAGATAGAATTAGTTAAAAATAAAATAAAGTTATTTAGTTAATTCTGTCATTAAAAATGAAAATTGGGGTAATCTTCGAAATTAGAAAAAGAAGTAATAAATAATATAATATAATAATACATATAATAATAGAAATAATAGAAATAATAGAAAAGAGAAAATTGTAAACAATCCGGTAAACAGAACTTGAAATACCAATAATAATTCATTTCTATTATTACAAGTGAGAAATGATGATACAATCTTAAAGTAAAAAAAATACAGATAAATAAATTATATTTTAATTATTTAATAAATAAATTTTTATTATAGTTGTAGGGTCTATAGTCAATTTTTATTTTCTCCTGTATTTGTAAATGGTTAATTAGCATTGTGGGCAGATGGTCCGTAATATGTAACAGGTGTATACCTTACGTACAGTCAAGGGAAAATCGAACCCAGATTTGATCTAATAAAGTGGAGTTTTCTATGGTACCATGTAGTCTTGTTGGCTTAGTTATAGTTAAATTAAAGCCATTTGCATTGGTTCATTGTTCAAAACGTTTATTTTTATGATAAGTATCTATTATTATTATTGTCTATTGTTATCATCTCTACGTATATATGGTGGCTCGTATATCCTGGTATATTAAAAAAATACTTATTTTTTATTGACCAGATCTTCCTCAATATCATCCACGTAAATTTATATTGTTACAATTTTAGATTGGCTGTTAACTCATTAGAGTGATTTGAAAGGCTTCTATAATTATTTAAGTTCAAAATAGATAGGTTTCCGATACTGTGTGGCTCGTTTAAGAAAGTATCCCCTGACATTAATTGCTATTTATTGTATTTTGAGACTTAGTGATTTCATTCACAGATTTAAGAGTACGCAAAGTGTTGATCATAAAGGAAATTATAAAAACCAATAAAACAAAAATAGAAGTCAATAATGAGACATTTGCTTATCTAGAAAAGTAAAAAGAGAGGTTAAAAATTAAGAGGAAGAATGAATAACAGCGAAATAATATTGAAAAATGAGATATGGAAAGGAAAACTAATGAACAATGAGATATATAATAAAATAAGTAC